>VZRF01011423.1:221367-490123 GCA_013396875.1 Vireo altiloquus
TGCTCCTCTCCTCTCCTCTCCTCTCCTCTCCTCTCCTCTCCTCTCCTCTTTGATCTCTATGTGTCTGTATCTGTCTATCACATTTTGAGAAAAGGGCCGTGGCAAATTTAATTTTTGTGTTTCATTGGAAATTTAATTGGAACACTTTTGAACTACAATATTAGATAGTTGGCACAAGATTCTAAATACTTCAATTAGTACTTCCATAAGTTCTTGAAAAAACCCTCAAACATAAGCAGATATTGGACAGATAGTTACAATTGTAAATATGTATTTTGTTATTTACCTCACGGAATGTCAAAATGGATATGCATATAATTTCTTTGTGTAACTCTTTCTACTGGATATATAAATACAGTAACTGTAGGCAAAAATTACCTTAATTGTCCATTTTGTGTGCAGTTATCTGATTTTCATACTTAATTGTACACAAAATCAGGCTGCAATTGCCTGTTCATCTATCTGTCCATGAAATATTGAAAATCTAAAAATAGATTTTAATAAATTGTGCTTGTGATTTGTGGGCATACTACTGTACATAAGAAAATTGCTTTGCCCAGTCCTATGTAAAGGATACATTAAAAGTCATTAGTGCACAACAAGGTTGTCTCAGGTAGTTTGATAGAACATTGCAGCGATGTAGTATTGTGACAGTATATATATTTTAATCTGAATGTCTGCCAGTGGAAGCTTTTCACTTTCCACCTGGATCTTCTCCAGCCTCTGTCTCACAGTTTAGCAGGAAACACATTCCAGCGTCTCAGATCTTGTGTGGTGTTGCAGACACCCGATGAGTTTAACTGCAGCATTGATTTACCTGAATGTATTGATCTGTCTCTTCTGTTTCCCAAGTTCATCTGAGTCATTTTAGATTGCAAGAAGAGATGAAAATGACAGCAATGTTGTTGAAACCACAAAACCAAGAACTGAGTTCTTGGTTACAGATTTAGAAGCATCACTGCTGAAAAAAAAAGTTCTTCCCTTTTCTGCCTTTCTAGTTTTTGTGGTGCAGCATGGATATTCATATCCTAGCTAGCTTTTGAGTAAGAGTCCAAAGCCTCATTTCTCAGAATCTCTGACTCTTTCTGTCTTTCAAAAGACAATTTTTTTTTCTGTTTTCAGTTCTCTGTCCCCTGAACTTTCTTGAGAACTAGAAGTATGGATTCAGATTTATCACTTCTTTCTTTAGAATTATGTCTCTACCCTCCTTAGGTACTTAGGTATCTTGTCTGAATTTACATTAACTTTTAATTTTTAATTTTTAATATAACACATTACCTCATCGGTTTTGTACTTTTACAACATTTTAAACTGTCACAACTTTTTATAAATCATATATCAGATGAGGCATTCAATGTACATACTTCTAAAATTTATAGAGTCTAGTGTTATTTTAAGGCTTTATAAAGTCTACATATGATGGCAAATAGAATTCAGAGAGCTTGATAAATTATTTCCTTCCTCTTTGCCTAAAGTCATTTGTCTCTTTGGGGTTGCAAGTATACAAACAGAACTGGAAGTAAACAATTAAAAAAAATAATGTTTATTCTCAATATTTATTGTTAGGTTTATTGAATAATGTTTTCGGAAACACTGAGGGGGGACATTGCTTTATAAAGCCAAAAACTGTTCTGTCCACAGCATACACATACTCAAATGCCTTAGAACACATACATAAAGGGCTTCTCTTCCTGGAGCCCCAAGAAGACAAACTGCTTAAGTGATCTGTTAAGTCTTTCTACAGGTACTATTTTGTCTTTTTCCAAGTTTTAATTGTTGTCTGGATAGTAACTTTTTTTAGTGATACATGAAACTAACTTTGTGCCTGATAAATTTTCATTGCACAGTTTTTCTCCACAATTTCACTTCTCTAATAACAAACTGCTATGGTACAAACCAGCAAAAACAAGAAGAGAGACTTCAGTGTCAGAGTATTTCTAAGAGAAGGACTCAATCATAATTTTTTGGAACAGTTGAATCAAAGAAGGTTACAGATTTTAGCATATCATTAGCTACAAGGTTTTGAAGGGCATGTTGTTAAAATGGTTTGGGAGCAGTGTAGACATGCAGGGAGATCATCTGCTTGAGAGCCGCAAGCTGAAGTATTAATGTGCTATTATTAAAATTTCAGTGGAGTAATTTTGAAGCATTTAACATACATTACCATACATTGTATTACAAACCCTGCCTCTGTAATGATCTCATGGAGGCAATTTATAGAAGCTGAGCATTTCTATTGTGTGATTAAACACGAATTTCTGAAGCTTTTGTTTTCTTTTAACAGAACAATGAAAATGAAACAGCGCTGCATTGTGCAGCTCAGTACGGTCATTCAGAAGTTGTTGCTGTTCTGCTAGAAGAGCTGACAGACCCCACAATAAGAAACAACAAACTGGAAACACCCCTGGATCTGGCAGCACTTTATGGACGTCTGCGTGTTGTAAAAATGATCATCAAAGCGTATCCAAACCTGATGAACTGTAATACAAGAAAACACACTCCTTTGCATCTTGCTGCACGTAATGGCCACAAAGCTGTCGTACAGGTGCTTCTGGAGGCTGGAATGGATGTCAGCTGCCAAGTTAGTGTGGACTTCCCTTCCTTCCTTTCCTTTTTCATTAGAGTACAAATGAAATAACTTCTTACATTTATTTCTTTAAAGTACACTTGCATTTACTTTTTAGAAATGCTGCAAGGTGATATATAATACAGCTTTATTTATTACAACTCAAAAAGGGATGTGTTGAAAGGGATAACTCAAGAAAGATACATATTCTCAAAGCTGGGTGCATATTTTAATGTTGTCTTGAGACATGTAGATACATAAATCATATCAACCGTTCATGTAGGTGTATATAAATCTATTTTCTACAGCAGTGGCTATAAAGATACTAAGCTGATTTTCTAAAGCTGTTGCCCTTCGTGATCACAGCAATCTGAAACAGTGCTTGACTGAGAGCTCATTTTCCTACAATGATTCCGTTCTAAACTCAAGTTTCTAAGTAATAAAAATTTTGATTTTCTGCATTTCTAAACACTTACTGTATAAATCTTAGAGAAAATTCTATAGCAATACACGCTCGCAGCTACTGACTCCATCCTGTCAGCTTTTTGTTGCATCTAGTTTCATGCACAGTAACTAATAATGACGTAAAAGGGGTAACTTTAAATAAAATAGACGTAGATAGGAAGAAACACAAGGTACAGCAGCAGTAAATTTTGTGTTAAATTCTCTGTACTGGAAGGTGTCCAAGCCTTTTAACTACAGAGGACTGGGTTCTGTTATGTGTTCTGAAATGTTACCTCAATCTTATGATTTCTCTTAATTTGATTGATGCCACTGTATTTGTTGTAGAGTGGATTTTATCTTCAGATTTAAAATAACTTTCTTGCTGTCTCTCTTGCTATATAAAATATGCTTGAATTAAGGTTGTTTCAGGTTTATATCTATTTTCATATAAAACAACCAACCAAATATAATTATATCTACTTTAGAGTCTCATTCAGACATTCTCTACTACTTAACAGTTAGTTAGAGCCTGGTGATAAAACACCAAAAATGTGAGTTTGATCCCTGTATGGGCCATTAACTTACATGTTGGACTTCATGATCCTTCTGGGTCACTTCCAACTCAGAAGATTCTGTGAATCTGTGAATAAATTTTGAGAAATTTGTCTAAACTTTGATAAATTTTTATATCCATTTTAAGCTTCAGGTGCGTTTAATCAAACTCTTTTATACACAAAATTCCCTTTTGTATAGAAAGATTGGGCCTGGATGCCATGCAGTTTTATTTCTGGATTCTTCCATCAAGATCAAGTTTTTCAACTTTTGAGAAAAAGAATGTGAAGTGTGGAAGAAAAGGTAGATTAAAAAAATACAGCAAGAAAGCAAATCAGAAAATATTAGGGTATTTTAAGATTAAAAGAGGATATTCTCAAGTTCCTTCCAAAGGAAAATGTGGTAAAATTGTTTTACTACTTTTGTTATCTCTCACATGTTTTGAGTTAGTGTTGGTACTTGCTTCAAACTATTTTAAAGTGAAACACTTTTCTGTGATTTGCCTGCTTGTGAATTTGCCTCCCGTCAGGCTTTCAATTTAATTTGATTTTGTTTGGTTTACTAGAAAGAGAGACACTTGCAAAGGTTAATATAAGCAGCTCATTTTTATCTGTCCTTTACTATTACTACATCTTCAATAATTTAGAAAAGTTTAATGCTACAGCAACACAGAACTTTCAAATGCATATTTCTGAATGTATAATTTCTCTTTTATCTGTAGAAAATGAATTAGAAAAAATTCAGAAGGAAACTGATGCCTGAATTGATATTTAAGAAATAGAATAATTGAAGAAAAATAGTCTCTGTCATGGCAACTTACAAACTGATGGTTACATGAGGGCAAAATATTACACAATGCTTTTATGAAATGTGCTCTTCCTCTTATGTAATCTGGATATTTTTAGCACTACTGTGAGTTTTCCTAAGCCAATTTTATCTAGAGTTATACTAAAAGTTTTTCACTGGTCTTTAAAAAATACAGTGACTGCATTTTTTTTTGGCAATCTTCTTTTAAGAAATGAGATTTTTTTTAATAATGGTGATCTTTTTGGCATCTACACTAAAATTATAGGGCTTATTTAAAAAATTATTCTAATTGCTTTTAAGTAGTTTAAATTCTTAGATTTTTAATTTCTTTTAGTTATTCAGAGGCAGGGGGATTTTTGTTTGTGTTTTTTTTGTTTTGCACTAGGTTATCTTCCTTCTGTTTTTGTCCTACTTGCCATAAGGAAATATCATTTATTTATTTTCTTGCCGGTGTACATATTCTCTATCAATATGTTCCTTTTCATTCAACATCTTAGCATATTGGTAATTTGGCTCTGTACCTACTGTTAACTTATTACTTCTATAGCCTCTGAAAAATGCTGTTGATGATTATTGGCAGCTTATTAAACTGAGGAGAACAAAAAATATCAGCCTGTTACTTAAAACTAAACTCAACTATTTTGTTGTTAATTACATTGGTATGCATCACTGATTGGGAAAGAACATACAAAATAAAATCTTACATGGTAAATAAAATTGTATGCATTTAAACATGTTAAATAAATTCAGTTTATCACCAATAAAGACCTCTCAGAATGTTTAGAGATGCTTATAGAAGTAGCCTATCTTTTATCACTCTGTAATTGTAAAGATGTATTTGTTTAAATGGGAAGTTCACTTTAGCCATCTTATCTTTCTCTTCTGTACTCTCTGAGCACTTTTAATCACAGCAAATATTTGGGCTAGTGAAAGACAGCATTTAATTTTTGGTTTAATTAATAACACATTTTATTAATTTCCCAGGTCTATCCAATATCCTTCAATCTGAAATTATTTAGGAGTGGGCACTACAAATCTGCTTAATTTCTTTATGCTTTGAAGTTTCCATTTAAATTGAAACATATGAAAAATACAGAGGTTTTGGTTGAGTGATAGATTTTGGGCCCTCAGTAAATTAAGATACTGAAGATACTTCAGTATGTTTCATGTAAACATTAGTTTAATAATTGTAAAGACCTTAAAATTTTGGCCTCTTCTGCTTATCCAACTTTCATCTATCCCTGTTTGCTTTTCCTGTCTCTTCCAATAATGACAGCAATTTCCCCTGCTTACCACTGTAGTTCTCCTGCAAAAAGCTGCACCTTCCTTTTTGCTCTCACTGTATATGGAGGATATTCCGTGAATCAATTTGCAAAGCTACCATTCTGTCCTTCAGATTCTGTCTGAAATCCATGTCAGAACTATAGTAAACTGCCTATGAATAAGGACTAGACAAGTGACCTAATTACAAGCTCTTGCATATTTACATGATTAAAAGAAAAGCTGTAATTATTAAAACCCTTGATGCTTCTCTGTGAGCCTGCAAATTGTACGCCAAGTTGACTTGGGTATTCTGGTGTGCCTATTGAGAATCCTCCTGTCCTAGCTTGGTTTATGTGTCCAACTGTGACATTTTACCTGTATTTGGTAGTGAGCAGGGGCAGGGACTGTTTTATTATATGTTTAGCACAATTTATGCTCTAGTTCTCTGTATTTCATATACAGAAAACTTATTCCAGAGAATCAATATATTATCCATTGGTTTAGCTCACTTTGTTAATGAAAAATTGCCAGCAGTTTTTGTATTGAGTATCACTGGGAAAGACTTTCCAAATATAATGATAGTGTTCACTTTGCCAGGAAAATATGATCCAAGGCAATGAAAGCTTCAGGAAGTAAAGCAGTGAACGTGGTCTATAAATCGTAAGCTCACTTGCTGTAGTATAGACAAGAAGAATGTATTAGTGCACAAGTACACTGTTATAAGTGAAAAGGATCTACCTAAAATGTTCCAGCTTATCTTATATTATATAGAAATTATTTGCAACTATAGCTTTTAATCCTCACAGTTTGTGTAAATATTGCACAAGAAAAAACTGCCTTCAAGTAGTAAGCCACATGGGCATTTACAGAGAGAGATGCATTTACTCAGCCAGTCTGAATTTCTCTTGGCCCTGTTCATCCTGAGGTTCAGCATTTCCTCTAAGTTAAAACAGAGTTTGGCAACTGAACTGTCTGGTAACAAGGACATTTCTGCCTTCTGGATAGTTTTTGGGTCGAGGGATCTGATTCACTTGTTAGTTATTCACTATTACTGTGAAATCCTGCCTAGGGCTTTTAAGATTTGTGTCAGCATTCATCTCCATGACATCTTATGCAGGATTACGCATCTGCATCTTACAAGTGTGCTTTCAGCCTCCAAATTCTCAGATTAATTTTAGTTCACTCTCATGATAATATTTCCCCTCTTGTTCAGAAAATCACCTTTATAGTGTACTGATCCTTGCACTGTTTATATGGTGTGCCTTTTAAATTCCTCTTTTGAACAAACTGTTCATAATATATTGTCTCATTGCCAGGATATGACATTCATTAGTATTGTCTGATAGCTCAGAGTTTTAAAGCATAGATTGCCCTAGAATGCAGGGCAGTGTGGAATGTCTGTAAAGCATTTTAAGATCGTGCTCTGATATGACAGGAAATATCATGATAGAATGGACTAAGAAGCAAAAAAGTATATAAGGAAAAAAAAAATGGCATTTAACTTTGGATTCCTCTCCCATGTCTAAGAATTACATATGTAATGGTGGCTGACGTTCCTCTACTCCCTTTTTGCATATTAGAACTGTCTTTTGGCTCTCGAGTTGCCCCCAGATAGATTTTTTTGCCTTATACATCTGCAGGAAGTTTATCTTCTCATGTTAGTTTTCATTCAATTTCTTATGAGATGTGTGCTTTCATCAAGGAAAATATAACTTACCTTTCCTCCAGTGGGGAATTTTGATCAACAGAAAGGACTGCTGCAAGTGCCAATTATCATATTCCACGCTTTAACTGGCTGTTGATTTGGTTTGCCGGAACATTGATCTTTCTCAGTCTCAGATCATAGTACGACAATGGACTTTAGAAAGTTGTTGTCAGTAAAGTTGTCCATTTTTTCCGTTAAAAAAGGTTCCTTCTTAGTACAGAACTATCTCTGCAATTTTAGTCAAGGTGCAACTGGTTTTTATCTCTGCAGTTCAATCTCTTAGAAATAAAATTTAGTGCCCTGGTTTCCTCAAATAATTGAACCTCTGTAGATTTAATTGTTGATGTATACATCACTAATTCTTATCCCTGACAGAATCGGAGCATGTTTGATATTGGAAGAGAACTCTGAAGGTCATCTGGTCCAACTCCCCCTTTTCAAGCAGAATCCCATAGAATTAGTTGCCCAGGACCATGTCCAAACAACTTCTGAATATCTTCAAGGACTGACACCCTACAACTTTCCTGGACAACCAGTATCAGGGCTCAGTTGCCTGCAAAGCAAAAAAAAAAATTTCTTATGTTCAAACAGAACCTACTGTGTTTCAGTTTTTTCCCCCTTATCTCTTCTGTCACTGGACATGACCAAGCCTGGCTTAGGCTTGTTTATATCCTCCCTTCAGATATGTGTACACATTGATGAGATCCTCTGTAAGCCTTCATTTGTCTAGGCTAAACTGTCCCAGCTCTCTCTGCCTTTCCAAAGACAGAGAACTCTATCTTAATAGTACCAGGTCTGCCCGATAGTCATGAGGTTTATTCGTGTCAGTGAGTGATCAATCCAAAGGAAATGCCATGTGACACAAAGAGGATAATAGGCTTTTTTCAAGATTGCTGATGTCAAGCCTCTTTCAGTAATCAGAACTATAACTATCAGTGACTTTTCTGAGAACCTTTCTAATTCCCAGAAATTTCTGAGCTGCACTTTAATCTCTGTGTGCACCTTTGTGGTTGCACTGTCATTGCAGAATTATCCCATGTTGAATTCAATTGAACTAACTGGAAATATCCTGAAGATATTGTTTGAGTAAAGGATTCTGAAACCATCTCTAAGTAAATCTGAATATTTAGTCTTCTTCTTCCAAATAAACCTGTGAATGTTCAACTGGATTGCTTCTGAAAATGGAAATATTAGAAATTGTTTTGAGATATGTGTTTCATATGTATATTCTCTTACTGTCTTCCTCTTCTCTCTGTTACACTGTTAGTATAAGTGGTGTGCAGGATGTAGATGTCATTGGCCATGCTTTACTTTATACCTCCGTGTACTAAGCATTGGTAGGACATATGTACACTTACATATGCTCACATCCTGTCTTGGGATCTCTGATTACTTCTAACTATCCTGTCATTGCATTGCTGTAACTCTGATGCATTCTGACACAACTAATTAATAATGAATTACTATTTTATTTCAGAGTTGGGTTTTGTGCGTATGTATCTATAAGGTCTTTCTACCATAGCAAGTATGACTTGGATAAAGTATAGAAAGAACAAATTCAAGCAGTAAAGCTGTTAACATTTGCCACAAATAAATTTCAAAATCTAATTTACTATCAAAAAAAGGAGGTAAGTCAGATATTCAGTGAGTTCTAGTAATGCTCTAGCTAACACTAATGCTATTGGATGGAAAGTTATTCTGTTCACATTTTTCATTAACAGCAGTGTAAAATACTAAGAAAAGTAGCTTGTTAAGAGAGGTAGTGTGTTGTTCAGTACTGGAAATTTTATTTGAGCAGAAGTCTGCTCACAAAGAATTTTATGTCAAAAAATTCTGCAAAATCAAGTTCACAGATATCTAAGGTAGAATTTAAATGACATAAGCATAGGCATCTAAAGCTTTTGGGTGTGCCTTAGGGTATCCAAGGCATCTGTATGGGACAGATGTGAGGCAGAGCAAATGTGAACATCAACTGGACCAGAAGATGGACCATCAGCTGGAGACCAGGATATCCTAGGGCATCTCTCACCATATAACTGAATTGACCTTCTAGGGTGTGATCCAGTTTCACATTAAAAAATCTAATCATAGATGTCCACATCTGTTTGACTCTGCTCAAGAGCTGTGTTCCTCTGATGGTGTTAACTAGATTTTCTCTGCCTGTAATAGGAGTCTAGAAATTTTACACAAATGCAGGTTTGTTAACAGGGAGCTGTATTACATTCCTACTGTATTTTCTTATAGAGTTATTAATTTTATAGTAGATCTGACAGCATTTTTGTTTTTGTCTTGAATAATAATAAAAAATGGTAGTATTTATTCTTGCCCATTCAGTGTTTTTTATGTGTAGGTGAAGTAGAGGGGAAAAAAGAAATACTTATTTTCCGAGTGTATTCTTTACAGAAAGATTAATTGGTATTTTAAATGTCACAATATTTCTTTTCTAGACAGAAAAAGGGAGTGCCCTACATGAAGCTGCCCTATTTGGAAAGGTGGAGGTAGTACGCATTTTGCTTGAAACAGGTAAATCTGATTTACAGGAAACTGAACAAATTTCCATAATTTTCCTAGCCTGGTGTACGCCTCCTTAAGTTTTGGTTGTACAAATTACTTTTATCTTTGTCAGCCTTTGCAAATCAAATCACGTGTACTTCTCATTAAAACACTGTTCTTTTAGAATAAGAAATTGCTGTACACAGAGAACAAAGGTGATGTTCATACTGAGAAATTCTATATATGACTCAGTGTATGCCACCATATACTGAGACTAAATGTATCATGAGGACAAAATGGCTACATAAAATTTTGCTATTCACTCTGAAAGGCAGCCAAGAAAATTCTTTGATATAGAGACCAGAAGATTTATGTTCACATTTATTTCCTTCAGTTAGCTATTCCTAGCAAATACACCATTCTTCTTGCTTCTTCATTTCCTGGATAAACTGAGTGCCTGTGAAAAAAGGGGAAGGCACTGTGTCTCTGAGAATTGCATTTGTCCTGAAAGAAAAGAAGAACAGGAATATAATGTCCAAACAAACCCCTCTACTACATAATAAGTTTCATAATTGCTGTAAATGAATTACTCATCTAGACAACTGTCTTCTCTGATAAATGGGAAGACCAATGAGAATGAAAATATTTAGAAATAATTTCTTGTAGATCAGTGAATTTCCATTACCCTGAGGGATCTCATTGGTCTTTATTATCAGTTCTCATGGTGTTACTTATAAATAAGAAAAAAAGATATATCCTAATCACAGCTCTTCATCTGAGTCTCAGCTAGTGTATCTCTGATCTCAGATCTGTTTTCAGAAAAAAAAGATCCTTCCAAGTTGCTTTTCTGTTTGGATGAAGAAGAAGGACACTGAAAGGGATCTTCACCTACCCTCAAAAAGGCAGGGCCTTTTTATTTCATGAAAAAGGAAGGACTGGAGAACATCACACAAACATAAGAAGCTCTTTAGACCACAGAAAAAGCCCACCTTTTTTAGATTAATACATGTTACAGACTCTACCAGTATACAATTGTCAAGACAGTGGAGTAGAATCTTCACTGTGAACTCCTTCAACCCCAAATGCTCTGCACTTCTGCAACACTCCCCACCTTCTGCCTTTTGTACCTAACAATCCCCTTTTCTCTAGTTCTGCTTCAAAAAGACTCAGATGTTCTAAATAGCTACTACAAAGGAAAGATGTGAGTTGGTGTGTCTGGCCTCTGAAAGTCAACTGCCACTGCTAAATAGCCCAGCAATATTTTGGGTTTGTCTTCAGTGAGAAAATTTTGTGTTTCTCACAAAACAAATTAGGAAACTGTCCATTGGGTTAGGAAATTACTGTAATTGCAGACTTTTCTGGTGAATGCCTTCAGCATGTCCTTAAAAATTCTACTTTGATTTTCTCTGTTCAGTGTCCTGAGAAGAATTTCACTTTGTTTTAGGAAATTTCATGCCTTTACTTTTTATGAAAGGACATCTAAATTGAAAAACAACTTGAGCACTCTACCATAGGGCAAACATTTCCAAGGTAGCCCCTACACAACAAAGGGAGAGAGTCATGCAGTACCACATAAAACATGTTCTGATCTTGGACAAGCCTCAGACTTAATTCACAATTTAAGCCAAACCATTACTTTGTTGGAAGTATGGACAGTCTGAGAGGAAATGCTGTGGCTGTTCATAGTGCCTGTATACTACACATGGGTGTTTCGGTCTATTAAGGGCATGAATTTTGAAAATGTTGCCATGAAGTACAACTTTATTAACATAAAGACCTTTTCAGTCTTGCTCCCAAAACACATACTGGTACTAGGGAGTAGAAAGACCCCAATTAATTAAAGCAGTTTGGAGAGAAATTTAGTAAAAATATTCTGAGAATTTTTTGATTTTACTAACAATCATTTTCAGGATGGCTGTTCCTTAAGAAAAATCTGTTTAAATAATCCCAAATTTGGTTAATTTATATCCCCATGATATATGGAAACATAAAAACCATCCATGTCAGCATGGGAATTTTAGGCTACTCAAGCTTTAAACAGAAATGTATCCTGTGCTTCAGCTGTAATGGAGTTGTAAAACCACTTGCTTTCAATTTGTCAGATATTTGAGTCTGATATACCACATTTATAATCCAAAGCACTTAGGGTTAAATGTTCCACCACAGATCCATTTCTTTTTCAGGAATTGATACCAACATAAAGGACAGTTTGGGTAGAACAGTTTTGGATATACTTAAAGAGCATCCATCTCAGCAGTCTCTCCAAATTGCAGCTCTACTTCAAGGTAAGCCATATTTGATTACACATTTGTTAGAGACGATAGAGAAATATTAATGAATATAATTTCTACTCTTTTAATGTTTCGTTATACAAAGGAGCAGTCTTCTGATTAAAAAAAAACAGAAGACTTGTTTGCTAGTTGAACAAAAATGAGTTGTTGAATACATTAATTGCAGAGTAAACACTTTCTTTTTTGTGAGCTGTTGACATTAGCATGGTCTGTCACTTAGTTAGTCTTCGTACATTCTTCATTACACCATAATGTACTGTAATATTTCAATAGCAGTTCCATTAAATTGTAATGATAACCTAAAATTGAAATGCTTGATTTATTCATAAATAGCAGCTAAATGCAGGAGAAATAATAAATTTTTTCATTCATGCATTTATTCTCATTCCCCATCTTACTTTCATGGTGTAAGGTTGATGAAAGCCCATTGTTTACTTCAATCTTTCACTCTAGAAGATGTAAATAAAGTGATGAACTAGAACATAATTCAGTGGTGAACTTAATTTCTTCTCTTTTATGGAATTTGTTCCCTGCATTTTCAGATTAGTCTTTCATTAAGTGCATTTGACAGAGGAGGTCCCTGCAGGTATCAGTGCTGCGTCTTCATCTGTATTGATTATTCCCACCTTTAAATAAGCCATTTTAATCAGTTCAGTGTTGGTTCTACATATGAACTAGCTCATTCTTCAGACTCACACATAACTGTATTTTATAAGAACATTTCCTAGAGAAAATGAGGTCACGTGGCCACACTGTGTTGTTTCTTTTCTGAATAACTTCCAAACATGTTGACCAGCTTCCATAAAGTTTTCCAGTAAGATAATGGACTACAGAGACAAAGCTTCTATAAGTATAATGAAAACTTTTCAGGCTCTAGGAGAGGTATTCCTATAAGGAGCAGATTCATGTTATGCATGAATCTAGTAATTGTTATTTATGTTTAATATATGTTAAATTCATGTTATGAACTGGTTAACAGCTTGCCTTGAGGTCTCCCTCTCTCCCTTCTTCCTATTTTCCTTTGCCTTTTCTCTCACTTCCCTCCTTCCTCCTCCCCTACTTCCACCTACACAGTTCCCTTGCATATTCCTCATTTGCATAAGACTTCAAAGTGACTTGATTCAGTTAATTAAGTGGTAGAATGAAAAATACATATTAATTATATGTATAAAATAATAAGAAATAATATTAAAAATTTGTAAATATACTTGTCTTAATTAGCTTGTCTCCTGTGAATTCAGGTCCCAGAGTTACCTCTGTCCCAGGTAACTGACAGAAATGTGCATCAAAAAGTAGTGAGGAAGATATGTGTGGGGGACATGAGGCTTTCCCCTGTCAGCAGAAGGGAGTTCCTAATTTGACTCAGACTCAAACTTCAACCTTGATGTCCTCACAGAGCTGCAGCATGAACATACTACCATGTAGAGGAAAAGAGGGTTAATGTCATACTGGAACTTCTTCAGTGGCAGGAAAACGGTCAGTCAGAGCTCCCACTTTCTTAGAAATCCAAATCAATCATCCTTCAGGTATTAATCTAAGATTCATCATAAAGTCCCATAATCAACTAAACTAATTTTAATTTTAGTATCTCTTTATTGTTCAGTTTCCTCCTTAGTGTGATAACCTTTCAGTCTCAGCCCCACTGCTGAACATTTTTTTCAAAGTACCCTTTCTCTATGAATAATAAAGCGCCCAAACCCCTCTCATGGGTTTCTCATGTTGATGGATCAGTACCTGCCCTTAGTCTTTACCACACACAGAGAGAAAAAGAAATATATTAATTTCAAGGCTTTTTGTTGCTTTGACATGCAATCTTTTTCAAATGTGTGCCTTGGAGTATAAAAATGACTGCTTAGTAGTTTCAGCTCTTATTAGTATGATGAAACTGTCTTGGAATGAGCAGCTGTTCCTTTTTGCTCTCTGTCTATAATCAGGACTGATGTGCAAGGATGAAAAGTGGTAACAAAGGTGCCATTCTGACTCTTAAGACGACCTGAGGAGCTCCTTTAGAACTCACTTGTGCAACTTATTAGATTCTTTTTCATCAGCAGATGTTCACTGAATCTTTATCCATCGAAGTTTGAACTGTAAGCTGAAGTTGAAAAAATCAGGAGTGGCAGGATTCAGTACCAGCACTGATGATATGGTTGACCTACCCTCCCATAAAAAGATAGTTGAGTATACTCTTCACTAAAGTGTGGGTATTTATCCTATTGTAGCTGAAAAATCAGTGAAGCACTGGGATTGTTGAAATCCTGAATGTACTATAATTGAGTTTTACTTCAGTGCATAACGAATTCCATGAAAAGAAAGGGCAATCGCTAAAAGAGATTTAGTGACTTCTGAATACATTCCCGTTAAGGCTGCTGTCTTCAGATGGTTGTCTAGAGCAGCTTACACATCTCCTTCATGTAGACTTATAGGAGATAGAAATTAAATTAATGGTGTCAGACAATTACTGGCCAGATTTTGTAAGTTTCTTGCTAATTTTCTGCTTTATGCAGACATTGTGGCACTAAATTTGTTCTTTCACCTTGTTGCCAGGATAGACTAAGATTTTGTCACCAAGCATTCTCGTTAATTTTTACTGGTTGTCCCTTGCACTGTTATGAGTGTCACTTTACAGTTTATAGTATTAACATAGCATGATATTTGTCCCCGCCACAAAACATTAGCTTTCAAAATATAAAACAAAAGCTGAAAGATGCATATGAACAGGTTGGCAGAAATGGACAAGGAAATAATCTGACTGGTATTACTGGTGGGCCTGATAGGTTCTATACCCCTATTTGCAGAGGGATAACAGAGTTGTAAGAAATGTTTAGGGAAAAAATGAGTTGGCTTTGGGGATATTTATGAGAAACTTCTTTGAAGGAGATAAAAGTAATTTATGTGTTTAGAATCAGTTCATGGAGGCAGTAACACTAAATCCACTGAGGTGGTACTAAACCCAACAGGGCTGGGATCCACCTGTGAATAAATGCCCTCCCAGAATTCAAGATTTGTGGATAGAATCTGTTCTCCCTCTTTTAAAGAATATTTAGAAAACTACTTTTTGCGGCTCGTAGGTTTAAAGAAACAAGGCCTTTTGCCCTTGAGGTTTTAGATGTGATCCTAGTATTTTTGTGATCCTTGTTTTACATCTTTTCTCACTATCCTGAGAAAAGAGAAGTGGAAATTTCTGAAAAAATATTTTTTTTTGTGTTTGCAAAGTCTGCCATTTTTTTGAGAGGTTGGCACATTATCTGATAGAAGGAAAATAAGTTATAAGATCACTTTAAAGAGCAACATGAAAAAGGCTGAGTAAGCTAATAGTTATAATTGGAATTCATAGAAATGACAGTTCAGGTTTTAATTCTGTGTCTTTTGTATATGTCACATCATTATATGTGTCATCATCAGGTCTGAGTAGCATTGAAAACACTTAAAAATATTTATTAGGGTTTAGATTCTTACTGTAGTAAGGAAGAAATAGCTGTATAAGCACTATAAACTGTACTCGAAGAGGGGAAAATTAGGATTGTGCCAAGCAAGGCCAGGCTATTGGATGCATTTCATGGGTGCAGTGAAACAACAGCAGTCAGTGCTGAAGCAGTTAACAGTACTGGCACTTAGGGCTTTTATAATTAGGCGTTGAAGATAAAAGGGATGTTGCCAAGGCTAGTAGGCCTAAAATTAAACCAACCAGCTGTGTTTTAGTTTTAGCACATGTGAACGTGACGCAGGTGCGAGCTGTACTGTCTTTCAGCTCTTTCTCCACAGCCCACTATGCTCTCTATTAGAATCTTGCTTTTTTACTATTTCTGGAAGCAGAATTCTTGTTATTATGAAACAAAGGAAATAGTAGATAAACAGATGAAAAATGGCATAAGCCCCAGGAAGGCACAGTAAACACTGCTGCATAGATAGTTTGGGGGGTGATGCAGTGGAAAACTCTTTCTTCTGCTGAAGCTGCCTAGGAACCTAACATTGTTTGTACCTGTTACCAAATTACTCATAAATGGAAAATGCATAAGCAGCTGCAGAACCAGAACTCCTTTCTCTTCCTCTCTGCTAAGATAGCTTTGGTGTCATTAGCGCTACCTTTTTTTTTTTTTTTTNTCACTTGCTCTTTCTCTCCTGCTCTTTCTGTGGACAAGCAGATCTTCCATTCCCTTGGGCGCAGGGGGCCAGCCTCACTGGAAGAATGGAATAGGTTTTCAGTCAAGAATTTAATTACAGCTGTGTGAGACTAAAATAATTGAGATCTCAATCCCCCTTTGTTGTTTTTTTGGTGGGTTTTGATGTTTGGTTGGTTTTTTGTTGTTGTTTTGTTTTTGTTTATGGGGATTTTTGTTTTGTTCTTCTGAGGACTTCTCAGCTTCTTCTGTAGGCTCTTGTGCAAAAGCCGTAGAGTGTTCATGAATTAATTTAACTGCTGTTGCTAAGACTGAAAGTTTATCTCCACCCTCACCTATGTCACAATCATAGGAGTACTTCAGTACTTGTTTCTATTATCTTCCCTGAACACTTGCACAAAACCACCTACTGATTTCAGCTTTCTCTAGGGTTAAGTTAAACTTGAATTGTTTAGAAATTGTCCTCTGCAATTTAGGAGACTGAAGTGAACCAGCCTCCATCTCAGCTTGTCTGTCACCTTGGCACACCTGACAAAGTAGCTACCCGTCAGTCTTCTCTTACTGCAGGTCCTGTAAAGAGAGGAGGAATTGGGTCATGAAGCCTCAGGTGGGGTCCTTCCCATGGGAGCAAGTGAGCTGTTTTGGGAGGAGTTTTTCAAGAGCTTCCAGGCTGGAGCAGGAGTTAGTGGAGCTGCAGGATCCTCAGACAGGTTCTGGAAGAGTCTTAGGGAGGACAGAGGATTTTCTGAAGATTGCTGCCCTTCAGGAAGATGTGGAGTGAAGGAGGTGTAAGCACCCCCTCCAAGGACGTTGGCTGTGGAGGGGAGTGGTTTCTATGTAAGTTTTATTTCTCTGATCTAGTTACTTGGAGAGCCTTCTGCTTGAAAAAGTGAGTGTTCAGATTTTTATTCTGATCAAATTTGGCCTTTTTGGATTTTCTAGAGTTGTTAAAGAGCCTTTTGGTCTCCTTAGGGAGAAATTGTTCTAGGAAGCACTCTGTATGAATCTACCCCACAGCATGGCTGAAGTAGGGTCTAAAAACAAAAGAAAGGAGCTTATATTTAATTTAAAGGAAAATAATGTTTAAAAAAAGTTGTTTGGGTTTTTTATTTTCCATTAAAATAAAGTTTTCTGAGGTGAATATAACCATTACTCAAAAAGCCAAGGTTGGTAAAAAAAAGCAAAAGTCTTAACCCTATCACCTCACTGAGAAATTAGAATCAAAGAGGAATTGAAGTTTAAGAAAGTTATGCTTTTACACTCCTTGGAAGTTCAGGAGCAGCTCTGTCTGAGCTGGGCCATGCTCTCTTCATGGTGGAGAGGCAGCTGTCTTTCTCTGCTTATGTATTTAGTCTTTCCTGTCTGTTTGGCCTAGTCAGTGTTACAGAAAGTAAGAAAGCTGGAGTTGCAGCTGTTTGAACTTTCCAGAGCTTGTTCCCTCCTTGGGTTATGTTCCCCGCTGTTGTTATATCCACTGCTGTGTGACCACTTTTACGGTATTACTTTTTGTGCACATGACCCTATTTAGTTTGAGTGGGGCTTTGACAAAATCTGGTAACTATAGAAAAGAATCTAATAAAAAAAGTTTTTTGAACTCTTAGTATTAATCCTCACTGAGCTGTAAGAACCATTTTGGGTAAAGTAAAGCAGTACTTATTTTACAGAAACAAAAGTGTCCATTCTTCCCATATTGAATATAACAGGTTGTGTCCTAAACAGCCTTTACTCTCCCCTGTTGTAGGATGGGTATTCCTCTAAAGTTGTGTGAAACCACAGATGGGGAAACTGTTCTGGTCTTGAAGTGGTATAACTCACTAAGCTTAGCTTTTTTCTGAATTGTGTTTTTGCTTTGAGAAAAACAATACAGCCTGAGCCGTCTCTCAAGCACCCAGCAGTCAGTAAGTTTGGGCAGGGTTTGAAGATGAATTCCTAGTCAGCTGCAGGTGAACAGAATTCAGCTGCTGCTGAAAGCATGCGGTGCTTTTGTGTGTTTTTTCTTTGGCTCTTGATAGAGATCACCTGTTTTTTGTTTCATTCTTTGATGATATTATGGGTAAGTATACATTTACCTAGACTATAACCACTTACAGCTGAGGCCCTGTCTTTGTCTCATGCATCTGGTAGAATTTTCACTAGTAGAAACCAATTTAGGGGCAGAAGTCTCACAGAAGCCCAAAGTTTCAAGGGCTGTATCCTCACAACGTTGGCCAGCTTCTTGTAAGCCTCTTGTACCCTACCTTGTGTGAGCCAGTTGTAAAGGTTTTCTGGAAGGAACTCTGCATTTTTTAAAGTATTTAAGACTTACGCTGAACTTGGGATTTCTTCCTCAGAACTAGCCTCCAGCAGGTAAGTGCATTGGTCTGGAAGTGGGGCCTGACAAAGAATAAAAATAGAGAAATATTTTAAACCTCAGTCTTGTATGATTATGTGACAGCAAGGTTAGAGTTCTTCACAATATTCCCTTCATTTCCTTTTCTAATCATAGCTGTATTCATAGTATTGATCTAATAATTGTAACATTCACTTGATTGAATTACATTTCCTTTTGGACAGTTGCAGAATTACCAAGCAAACATTTTTTCAGACATTAATTTCTTTTTTCTTTTAATTTTCTTTGGGTCTAGCTTCCTTTTTATCTCTCCTCTGTCTTGCACATCTGCTTGACAAATACTATAGCTGCCAGAGCTGGAAAACATTCCAGAGCATTTTGTCATGGTGCTGGTTTTTTCGTGGTCTCTTAGAGCTCATCTTGGCTTCTTTGCTTTCTGACCCACACACAAACACAAAATAAAGTATCTGTTTTCATACGAAGAAATTTATGACAGATTATGCCAAGGACCATTGCCAGCCATCAAACTTAATATATGGCACTTTCAAATCATACAATTTTTTTAGAAAGTACCCCAAAAATCTGCAAAGCGTTTTGAAACTGCCTACTGTTTTTTGCCATTTCCAATTTCAATTTCTCAGGCGTCTATTTTATCACAGATTTTATTTAGGTTTTGGGATTTCTTATTTAATCATGAGTAACAGAAAGCTAAACAAGTTCACTGTAGACTGTAGAAATTAAATCAGGGAGATTTCACTTCCCAGAAACTTGTTAGTGCTTTGGTGTGACATTGATGGAAGTAGTTATTGTACTTCAGTGCTGTTTGTGTTGCAACGTGTGCTATCGTGATTACCATCATTATCAGAATGAAATTATTTAAGCAACTTTAGAAACTCAAGGAAATACAGATGCAGAATAACAGCCAGAATCGAGAACCAGTCACTCTACTGGAAAAAAAAGCGCTACTCTTGCATAAATCAATTTCTTATTTATTATTGTACTGCAATTCATTAAGGTTTTGGCTTTCCATTGGGGTAGCTAGTGTACAAAAGCGCTTGAAAGTAATGTGGATATTCATATGAAAAGAAGAGTAATGAAATTGAAGTTTAGCACATTCATTATTTCATGTGTTTCTGTTTTCGTAAACATTGTCGTGAACACGAGGCAAGGGCAGTTTTAAGGAGAAAAATCGGAAATTTTAGCATATTGCTTTTTAGACTGCTATTTTAAACTAAATTTTCAAGATTGGGGTTTTTTTATCTCATGTACTGTACTCGTGCTGCAAGCAGAATATTTAGTTTTCTTAACAATATCAGTGTTTGTATGTATTGTGAACATCCTGAATATCTTGACTAAAAACTCTACAAACTTAGAATAAAAGTCTCTTTTAACTGTAATAATATAATGGAACAGTTACATTGCTATTTCAAGGAGACGAGAAGAACACAGGGATAGTCTCAACTCATTACCCTTACTATGAGATTTCTGTAGCCATTTACACAGATTAGAGTACTGTCCATTATAGTGTTTTATAGTACTTTTAACAAATTATTGCCTTGCATCGGTGTTTATGAATAATTACAGCATTGTAATATGAAAAATTGGAAAGGCTTTAATGTAAAATGAAGTAACAAATATACTTTTGATTGAAATAAACCTCCTTAATTCAGTCTTTTAAGTGTATGTGTATCTTTAACTTGCAGAATATATGGAAACAGGAAATGCAAGTATTTCAGAGGAACGCCCAGTGGAATGTGCAGAACATCAGTCTTGTGTTTTGTCCGCAGAAGTTCCTCCGTCTCCAAAGGCTAAAAGTAAATACATGTACTCTGTGAATGCAAAAGCTGCACTGAATTTCTCTTTAATATTAACATTTGTACAAACTTACATAGTGGAAAAAAAGATTAAGAAAGTTATCGATATCAAGTAGGTTTTTTCCTACCATGAGTTACCTATCTTGACTACATACACTGTAATCCATGTCATATAGAAAAGCAAGGAACTGTATTTTCAGAAAGGACAAGTCACTAATGGATTACAATGTACTGCATTATTTGATCTTAAATCTTTTCAATTTGTGTGACCTTATCCATTTCATAATCAAGTAAAACAAAAATACTAAATATGTTGAGATACTCTGCAAGCATTGTTCGCATTCAGCTTAAAAATTGAATTTACATCATCTTTCCCAATGAGTGCATCTACCAGTTGTTTTACATTTTGGAAGCCTCTTTCAAAGGTCACAAGTGTACTTGTGGCAGTCACTGTTGTGTGCATGTGCTTTCATTTTATGGTCTTTCACCATTTACACACCACAGCCACTAAAACAGAGCATTTCCTGAGTGTGGTGTCATTCTGCTCTTTCATGAAAATCATCCTGTGGAACCAAACCTGACTTCTGCCTTCAGTAATCATCCAGACTGAACGTAATTGACTGCTGGCAAATACCTAAGCCTGTCCTCAGTTTTGTTGTGTGAGTTATTGTGCTTGTACTGTGCTTGTGTTGTGCTGTTATTTTGGTTGGTAGTGGGTTTTTGAGTTTTTGGTGGTTTTTTTTAACATGTTCTTTTTTTCTTTAACGTGTTCACCGGGAGAGTTTTCATTCATGAGAAAACAAAACTTCCTGATGCATGTCAGATTATGATCTTCATGGTGAGAGTGAACAACTGCTATAGTTCCAAGCATATTTCCCATGGGGGTACTTAACACATATGTGGTGTGTGAAGATAAACAGTTCCTTTGAGATTTGTGGGATTGTAAAGCCAACTACCATATGCAATAGAAATGTCTGTCCTGAAATTAAGTAGCATGTATTTTTAAAATATGTTTTACTTCTTAACAATAAGGTCATGATCTCACATTCCTTATTTCCTCTTTCAAGGCATAAATAATGTAAAACATACTAGCTGGGTTTTGCTTGTCTATTGTGTAATCTGATACTAAAGAAAAGAAATCGTACTTGATTGTGCTTCCCATCAAGCTGTCATTCTCTGACAATCTAATTTCAAGTAATTTAAACCAACTTTGGAAGAAGGATAGCAGTATCAATTACCTTTCTGTGACTTTCATGAAAACAGGGAGCTGGATAGAGGAGAATGACCCTAATTAGTCCCTGCCCTGAAAGAAATAGGCAAAATGTGTCTTTTATGTATTCTGACTGCAATCAGCCAGCCAGCTAGTGCACTCTCACCCGGGTCAGTCCAGTTTTGTCACACAGAATTTGTTCTTGCCCAGTAAGAAATACTGCAGTCCATATGTGGGAGAATGTGGGACTGGGAATGTGAACAGTTCTGGAGAAAGCAGTGGTTCTGTTTTTTCTAGCACAATGTATCATGATTTTACAATAGTTTTCAATATTTAGGTGTTTTGCTTCCAATTTTTAGTTATAATATTAATCTGGAATAATTTAAATTTTCTAATTAAAAAGCAGAATATAAATAAACCTGATTATATTTTTGCTTAATTTACAAGTTTCATGAAAAGCTACCATTGAGTACGAGTAGCTAGAGTTTTGAATGTGACATTTCTGTTAGATATTAAAAAGCAATTAAATGCTTTTAATTAAGAGCTTCTGTTCTTATCTCTGACAATTTTGGTCATAACTGGCCATGGTTATAACTTTAAATATATTTTTGAGCATTTGTGTTTACTTAGCATAGCAAACAGTACCTATGAAAAAAACTGAAACAAGCAGAGCTCTATACCAAGCAGATACAGTCTCATCAGTGGATTCTTTAGTTATGTGAGTGTACTTAAGTCTGTTTTATGTATACTGAGCTTAATATGCTCACTCCACTTTTCCTTTACAGCATTTTATTTCCAAAGATGGGGTAACATGGAAGCATCTGTATTTTATCAATTCTAAGTGCTGCAGACTATTGTAAACCTAATTAAGAAAAGGAGTTTCTTACTTGCTTCTGGAAACCCTTGGCTTTTTCGTTTTTCACTGCTATTACTAAAGGTAGCGATGTAACACACACACAGAACCCAATGTGGTTGATTATAATGAGCAGCTTTTCAGCCTGGGGAGGCCTTGCTACTGCCAGTAGACTATTTGCAGAATGGTTTGCACTCAGTGTAATTTTGGTACTTATTACTACCAATAATAGTAGTAATCAGTAATAACTGATTCCAGTGGTGGTCCTCAGTTAGTACAGGCATATAAAGCCTATTGTCTTACTGTTCTGGTAGATTTCTTAACTTAGAAATCTGATAAATTAAGAAGAAAACGTGAAACACAATGTAGAATGCGCTAAATGTGGGTTTCTGATAGACTGCTGTAGGGAGGCATGTTTTAAATGTGTGGGATTTTCCCAGTATATTCTTCCACCATTCCATTTAATCTGGGAGAGTGAGCAAGAATTATTCAAAAAGCATAGCTGCTTTGATGGGGAAGATATGCATTCTTATTCAGTCACTCACAGATTATTGATTTTATGTAGTGTATTTATTAATTACAGCAGCAAACATGGACCCAATGCAGAGTATGGGATATTGATTTTGTCAGTTTGTTAAAACCTTCCTTTCCTAGATTAATTTTACATTCTTGAATAGTTGCTATTTCTAGAAATTTTCAGGAGTACAAAACAGAGAAAGAGTAAGTATGCGTTCATCCTAATTTAATGCAAGGTATAGGGCAATGCAGAAGTATGTAGATTGCCTCTAGCAAATTCCCATCCTGGAGCGAGATGCCATTATTTTTGAGCAGTGAAGGGTGCATGAAGATCATTGTTTAGAAGATAAGATTTGGAAAATAACAGATACTCAGTAAAGTTTAAAGAATGTGCATTTCCTTTTTAGGCATAAATTACTTCTGGTATTCTAATTACTGACTAATGATGTGTCTGTTTTTAAAGGTGAAGCTGTGACTGGAGAATTATCAAAGCTCTTAGATGAAATCAAATTGTGCCAAGAAAAGGAATACTCTTTTGAAGATCTGTCTCATACACTATCAGACCATTATCTGGAAAATTTTAGTAAAGTATCAGAGGAAGATCTTATGACCAGTGGAAGCCAAACCAAGCTTAATGTAGTAAGTAAGATGGGATACAAGAACAATATATTCAGTTATATCTGATTTATTCATGGCACATTCAAGAAAGAAACAGTAGAAGAGTGAGAATAGTACAAGGTTAACATTATAATAAAAAGTAATATAGCATGTGCTTCTTACAGGTTCAGAATGTAATGTTCACTTCATCTTTACAAAGATATTGCTTACTACACCTCTGAATGGCTCTTTATGTCACCACTAATATATTCAGATTACTTTTTTTGAGCATGGGGAGGGCAAGGAAGGAGTTTTTTGAGAAATCAGTGATCAGCATGTTCAGTACTATACTGAATACTAAATGTTAACAGAATGTGATCAGATATGCCCCAAAAGAACCACCTAAACATCCTCAGTTGGTTTTCTTACACATTTTATTACTATATAGCTTTCTTAGTAGCCTAATGGTATTGAAGATGGAATCTCTAATACAGAAAATTGTGCTTGTGATACTTCAGTGATTCAACTACAGTTGAAGATGACTTCATTGCTACTAATATTATGAATAAAATACTCTAGGATTCATTTTTTCTTTACTGTAACAAGGCTTTTTTAAAATTGAATTATCTTCTTCAGTAGGTTTCCTGGTTTCAACTAGTTTAGGCTTAAATTTAAACCATGACATGAAATAAATGTGATTGCCCAGGGAATAAAGCAGAGGACAAAGGAAGACTGCTGAGTTCTAAATTTAAGTTAATGTTTTTTCTAAGTTAAGAAAAATTATGCTCACTTATGTGAGGAAAACCATGGCAAGTTAAGGACTTCCATATTTTGGAGGATTATATATTTTTTTTACTATATATATAGACAAAATGAGATTTACAGAGATACGTAGCTGCCCTGAAATGCAGTCGATATTTTTGTAAAGCCCTTCTAGATGTTTGACTGTTTAGATACATAACTCATATTGAACTCGGTCTGAACAAGGTACTGATCCCATTGAAGCATTTTTAGACACTTGTCTAGTGTCTCTCTGAATTTAGGTGCTAACTGCTATTTAAATCTTCTCAGCTGCTATTTTGCAGAAAATGTATTCCATATAAATCCATGTGCTCAGGCCAAAATGAAATACAATGTGAAGAGGAAATATTCAGACACTAAATCTGTAATTTCTGTGACAGGAAAATATAAAGGTAAATCAGGCAATATATTTTTTTGATATTTCATATATTTTATACTGAACTAGATGTGAAAACAAATCTTCAAAGTTGGAGACTGTTTAAAGCATTTTATGGTGCTCTCCTACTAGGGCATCCAGCTTTTCTTTCAGAGAAAACTGTAATCAAGACGATGGGTGTGCACTCCCAACACAAAGTTAGGATAGAAGGCAGAACGTGTTTTCCCCTGTGGTAAACCCAACTATACAGATCTGTATGGAGAGGACTCTTCTGTGATGTGAGATTTTCCTGTTTATTCTAAAGCATCCATTTCATTTTAAAATGTATTTTAGGGTTATTCAGTCTATTCAGTTGCTACCTGGCTGCCTTATGTCAAAAAAATGGAAGTTGCTTCCATTTTTGAACAAAGTGTCTTTTAATTTTGGGCAGGTGCTGCCATCCCTTTGTGTTTAGGCTCCCTGTGTAGTACATGGGTGCTAGGAAAACACACATCCTCTGTAAGGAGTCATGGAAGAGTAATTGGGAAGAAGCACTAAAGTGATGAGGTACATTTAGCTCTGAAAATGATTGCAAAGGTGAGTGCTGCCAAACTGCTCTGGGGGCAGGACCAGCAAGTATTGTCATGGAAGATGTGTGACAGGTGATGATTGAAGAAACTTAAATGAATATTTATGTGTCAGAACATGAAGATACAGAGAGAAAGAAGTGAAGATGAATATAGATGTGGAGAGTCAGAAATAGATTCCTTGGATGTGTATTAAAGAAGAGAGATTCCTGCCGCTTTTTCTGACTGAAGTTTCCTCCTCCATGGGAAGCTTCTGTAAGAATCTCAATAGTCCAAGTGGGTTCTTATCTGTTGTCTGCATTTGTTCAGCTTGCATTTCTTTCCACTGCACATGCCAAGACCACATGGAAGTATGGGCAGCGCAGGAACATGCTCCAACACTGGAGCACAGGCGCCTTCTGCCTGTTGGACTGAGTGTTTCTCTGTTTCCAGTTCCAACAGAAGGCTGGAATCACACCTGGTGTGCTTCCACGAAGGAGCAGTTACTTCAGGTTCCAATCAGCAGGTTTTTCCTAACTTTCATAGCTGGCTGTGCTGGTGTCAGCTCTGAAGAGCTGTAGAAGTTAAGTCCCTGTTGATAATGTGTTAGGTGGTGCCATTTCCTGATCAGAGATTCCAGAGACAATGGCTGTTGAAGACTTTTCTGCTTCATGTAGTTCAGCAATCCGAAAAGTTTCCAAACCCCAAGTCATGCCACTTTGTGATCCTTAGGAGGATTCTGCAAAGGCACTGGCTACTAGGAGATATCTGCATTTTTTGCATCATGCTAGTGTTCAGAGAAATAGGAGGCCAAGACTGGGGAATTTCTGATTTAAATAGTAACTTGTGGATCATAAACTGAGGATGATGGAGCAAGGAGCATCAAGAGCCACCTCCTGAGGATAGCATGGGCTTGGGAAAGAGAAGGCATCAGGAAGCAGAGTGTATTTCAAAGCATTTTTATAACAATTAGCTCTTTTCAAGAGAGCCAAAACAACTGTGGTACTGCTCTGGCTAGATGAGGTTAAGGTTGGTTCAGGACTGCAGAAAGGAATGTCTGTCTATCCAGAATCGACAGCCTGAAATTCTGTCCTGAATTTTAAGTGCCAGCCTCTTCTGTTTGAAAGAGTGGAGTTCACAGTTTTTGTTTAGTCTAAGGGTAGTGTGGATGCTTGCTTTTTAATGCAATAACTTGACAATAAATGCTTCATCTGGAAGAGTGGTCAATTTTGTCCATGGCATGGGAGTGAGTTTTAACAGTGGTTTTATAGTCTCCCAGATAAAGTACTAATCATCAGTCCGTGATCCCTTCTAGTATTGTTTCTGCATTGTACAGCCACTGGAAAAATACCAGTGCCATCTGGAGAGTAGGACTTTAGATGCTTTGTTCACAGCCATGTTCTCTTCTTTTTCTGGTCCTAGCTGTCTTGTGTTGTTTGTTGCTCAGTCATACAGCACTTGTAGAATTCTATACTTTCTTTGAAAGATGTGGGTTGGAAGTCTTTTAGTTCAAGGACAGAATTGAATCCATTCTTCCATTTGCAGTAGTATTCGACAAGTAGTCATCCAAGAACATAACAAGTTGCTCAGGAATGTTTGTGGTAAAGAGCTACTTTTCATCAAATTTTGCATTGAAAACAATACATGTTTTTATTACTTTATATGTGTCTATTGGCCAGGTGAGTGGTTTGTGACAAAGGGTTAAAACCCCAGAGATTTATGCACTTACAGTATTTTCAAGTCAAATAGGAAGAGGAGTTTGCACAGCTCTAAGGTTAGGTGAAAAAGAACAAAAATAAAAAAGAAAAAAATATGAAAAGAAAAAAGAAACTTTTGTGTTTAGTCTTCTGAGTTCCAAATGACTAGTCAGCTTTGACTCAAGTTTCCTTGGGACATGGAGGAGCTGAATAGGAAAATCGATGGTCAGGATCTTGGGGACTGGAAGGCATAACGTCTAGGAGAGGGAGAGTACAATGGAGCAGTAAGTAGAAGTAAGGATAGTAACAGTAGACCCATAGTGTAGACATGTATAGGAACAGATCTGGAGATGTGTAAAAACATCTCCCCAGGATGCTTCCATTCCAAAAGTCAGAAGGGGAACTGTGATAGAAGAGCAGATTGTGTTACCTTCCTGAATGGGGGGTAATGATTAATGGAGAGGGAGAAAACTCTCAATACTGAATAGCACAAATTCAGATGAGAATAAGTTAACATGATCTTTTACTTGAAGAGTACATTATAAAGATGTCAAAGCTGCACTGGAAACTTTATAATTCAAAGGCTTTCTTTTGCAACTCTGGCTGTGTTTTGTGTGCTGTCATGAAAAATATTAATGCCATATTTCCTATTCTATCTTTACTGGTCACTAAAAGATGATGGTCACTTTACAACATACTATGCAACAGCCCCCTGTTCATTGTCTCCACAAAATTAAAGGCCAGATTGAGCATAGTTTGGAAATTCCCTGTCAGAGGGAGCTCCAAAAGGCATTCATGCAGTTATGCATCATTTTAGCTGGAATTCCTAGTATTTCTCAATGACTTGTATGCTGGGCGGGGTTGATGGTCAAAGATTTTTGCCTCCGTTTCCTGTCTCTGGTTCTCTCATTTTGGTTATTGTGATCTGAATACACTTTTTAGTTACTCTGTGTATGCAGAGTCATGGAAAGCCCTGGCTGGTGCTGCACAGGCAAGCTGGGCAAGCTTAATACTTGTGTACTGCTCAATGCTGACGTAATTCAGGCTTTCTATGTTCCCTAAATAAAAATCTTTCAAAAAAACTACAATTTGATTGTTCAGCGAGTCAGAAAAGGAGTTGTACTTCAAAACGGGCTCCAGAAAACGAGGTGGAAAAACATACAGGAAAATCTTGATTTATCCAGTTCAGTCAACTAAGGTGTTTCCTTTTCAAGCTGAATTAAGTATGATTGCTGGCAAAAGCAGCTTATGATAGTAAATTATAGCAGTTTCAGGGTTTTTTTTCTAAAAAAAAGTGTAATTAAAAAAAAATATTTATTTTCCAATAGATGGCAGTCTGGTTCAGTAATTTCAAGAACAAAAGCAACCATCTTATGTAAGAGTTTTCCAACTTATTTCATTGCTGTGTTAAAACCGTGCATTTTAACAGAGCTGATAGTCTAAACTGCTTCAAAATGAACACCTTTAATTCCTCTAGGAGAAAAATTTATGGAACATCATGACATACATTTAAGTTACAAACTGAAACATCAGGACTAAATTTAGAGCTGTATCATGGCAAAGAAGTTGCACACTTGATGGGTATTCAAACAATCTGTGTGAATTGAACAGCAAGCAAGAAAATTTAAATGGGTATAACATGCAAAGCAGGGATCCAGAAAAATTAAATGTGTCAGGAAAATTAACAGAAGACTCTCAAACTGTGTATTGTGAGAATCCTGAGCTCCAACAAGTAAATTGCTTTAGATTCCTCTGTCCTTGGACTACTAAAATCATTATCAGTTTCCTGCCAGGTGTGAGATTCCCATGTATGTATTCATGTGAAGACAAATCATTCTAAATGTGTTATTAAAAACAGAAATATGCCATCTTTATTGCAATGTATTTCCTCATTGTGCTTCTTTAAAAAATAATATCAGAAAATAGAAATATGGGCATTTTGTACATATAAGAAATTCCAATGCATATCAAAGAATATATTACTTTTTACTTGGACAGCCCATGACTGCAAAACAAAAAGATTGTTTTTGAAGAACTTCTACACTTGCCTGTGTATGCATATATAAATTTGCCAGATGTACATGTTGGATACAATAACTCTCAGACTTTTTCTTTCATAAATTTGATGTTTTATTTTAAAAATATTTTCCTAAAATTGACTCTTAAAAGGGCTTCATCTTACTTTGTATTCAAAAGTTTATTCCAGCCCTTACTTTGAAAAGTGTGGTTTTCTTTTCTTGTTGTAACCATAATTATTTTCTATATTTTTTGAGAACTTCTGAGTTTTTTTGTACTACAACTAATTTTAAAATGTACCACTTCAATAAAACTAAAGCTCCAAGTTGAAGTATTTTCTTCAGAACATTCTTTTTAATCTTGTGTAGTAGGTGGTTGCTTGCAATATTTGCTTTTACATTTATGCTTTTGTGTTCAGAAGCATAACAAAAAAAATGTGTTATTGATTTTCAAGTGAAAATGCAGTATCTTACTGTCTTTGGATTTATGACATGAGTACAGATTAAAGAAACAGTTCTGGAGAGTTTTCTGTGTTCTTAAAAGCAGTGTATACATTAAAGGATTTTGCTTAATTACATGGCATAAATACTGAGAAAATTAAGTTTAAGGTGCCCCTAACTAATTTCTTTTTTAAACAGAATATAATAAACCAGTGTAGTGGCTGCACTACAGAGGGATTTCACAGAAGTGGCAGCAGCATATCTGTTTAAATTTAATGTGGTTATATAATAGATAATAAAGGTTGGCAGCAGTAATTTAAATTTAAACATGAGGAAAGGTTCTGTGTAGTCTCAGGGAAAAGATTTGGGTTTCATCACAGGCATATAAATGTCACTTTCTGCTTAATTCTGTCATACAAAAAGGGAAGCTGATACTTTTGCATGTTGAGAGAGTGGAAAAAAAGTATCCTTAAAAATATAATAACATTGCTGGAAACAGTGATGATACATATTCAAAGATACAATGTTTACTTTTATGTCAGAATATCAAGAGGAGGCTATATAACAGCAATAAAACTATAATCATGTTTGGTTTATATCTAAGGAGAGATTCAAAAGCATAGAATTACGTGGTTTTGAAAGAAGTTGACTAAGAGAATATATGAGGGTGGCTAAAATTTTTGCATTATTTTTAGAAGTCAGTTATTCTGATTAATTTTTTTTCTCTGAGGAAAAGAACAACTATTTTTTACAAAAAGCACGCTTTTTAAAATTATTTCACAAAGTAATAATCACTCGAATTTGTCGAAGCATATTGAAGTAAATTATTTAGTAGCATTATTCCAGAATACTGTTTTGGTTTTCACTTATAATATTTAAATAAATGATGTCTGGACTGAAATATAATAGCTAAGAGTGACCAAACATGCTTGAATAAAATTGTTGTCTTGAGCCTTTAAAAATACTGCACACTTGCATGCATGCATTGAGAGAGGGATACAAAATTTCACAGAACGATGATGATGAGCAAGCCAGAAGTATATACAATGGCTTACTAATGAGGATACATTAAAAACACATTCCAGAACAATTTGGGTTGCTTATTCATTAGGGAATAGTAAGATAATCAGGCCTGATTGTTTGGGGCTTCAAGGACAGAAACAGATAAATTTTAAATTATTTAGTATAGTAACATTTACTGAATTTGATAATATAGCTTCAATGTATTTTGCAGGTATTTATGATGTATTAAAAAAAGGAAGATAATTGTACGGAGAGGCAATGTTTGGAAGATTATTGCTTTACTGAATTCCCTTTTTATAATAGTATTAGATAATATAGGCATTGCCAAATTTTGATGTTGCAAGAATTTTTGTATTAAATTGCTCTTTCACCCAGTTCAGTTATGAATCCTATTTTGCGAGCATATACTGGCTCTTATTTCTGTGGGAAGTAAAAGTACGAAGGCCATCTCTTCCAGTATATGTAAACATTACTTTTTGAGATTCTCTTGTTGAAAAGGTCTACCCACTCTCTGAAGATTATATAACTTTAAAAATTGATTTTAAACGCCACCACCCAACTAAAAGCCATCTGCTACTCCCAATTTCTAGCGCACACAGTAGTATTTCCCACTGAGCGCTGTTGTTGCTGCTACTTTTTTTCATTAGTTGTTTATAATGGGACATCCACTACCAAACATCCACTTGATCTACACAGAATGCTATAAATTCCATAAGCTGCTTTACAAAATTATTTCTACATTCTATTTAAACATGAGCTGGTGATTACAAAGAAGCAGAGGGAAACCAACTCGATACAAATTTTTGCCCCCTCTTTTAAGCTACCTAGTGGAGTTCAGACATTCTTAATGTGTCCTTTCCTAACCTGTGTTCTACAGCTATTAAAAAAGATTATATTCTGTATCTGTAGGTTAGGCTATGCTTCAGCACAGTGTTGTAAAAATTTGTGTTAGAGGGGTCCCAGTAGCAACTATGTGGAACTCTGAGCAGAATAATTTGCCTGGTATCATGCTTCACAGCCGACTAAATTAGCCTGCAGCTCCCTGCTGCTGTGATTTCGGGTAGAATGATTGCCAGACAATCCTCCAGCGAGCTGCACAGACCTACCCTGTGAGAAAGCCAGTGCTTGTTTAAGAATATAAAATCTCGAAACATGACAACACTTGGTATGATTTAAACTACATGGAGTTAAGTATGACTAGGGGAAGGTGCTGGCCATGCCACCAGTTCATTTAATCTGCATTAAAAAGTACCTACTCCTTTTTCCAGTAGAATGATTTTCTGGAATATTTAAGCAGTCTGTGCAATTATGTGTGTGTGGCAAATTCCTTGACTATCAGGTACTAGCAGGAAAATAGCTTACAGACAAATGCATCTCTCGGAACGCTGTTATGTGTTTAGCTTGCAGTGGTGAAGCCTCAAGGTATCTAATCCTTTTGCTCCAGTCTGTCACATTGTTTACCACCATGACCCTGTATTGCTGTTTTGCAGAACATGTGCTCTATACACAGGCATTTTCTTTTATTGGCTGAGTATATGCTTCCATTTATTCTTCTATGGTAAAACCTAACAGTAGGAAAGAACAAGTGCTTTGTGCACACCCTCCATAATTTGCAATACTTCAGGCTTGTTCTTTCTTAAATCTTTATTTTTCCTGACTAAGTAATCTTATCATTTTCAAGTTTATTGTGTATGTAAGTCTTTCCATGCTGCCAAGCACTTTCATTTGCCCTGCTGTGGACTCTTTCATCTCAGCTAAATCTTTTTACATAAGGATCTTGGATATGGGTTTAGAATTTTTTCCATATAAAGTAATTATAATACAAGCTTTTCAGATCAAAGAGCTTGTTTGTTTTTATGGTTATAAAGTTGTGTGTAAATTTGGGGTGCTCTGGCAATGATAAGTAAAATTTTGTCTACTCAAAAATTCTGTTAGCTAGGTTTTATTAAATTTACTACAGTAGATTTTAATTTTTTTTTCACAAGGACAATTTTAGTTCAATATCGAGCACATATGTAATTTGAAGAGTCATCTCTGTTTCATTATACTTAGATGGATACCAAAGATATCAACTAATCTCAATAGGATTAGCCAAGATCTGGGGCCTCTATCAGAACTGATCTTGAAAATCATCTTCACAATATGAAATGTATTTGCTTTCATTAAATATCTTTTTTGTGTTATTCAATGCTTTTGAGAACCTTCTTTTTCATCTGTGTTTCATTATATTTTTTTAATATCTGTAAGCTGCCTGTACCATTGTGCCACTGTTGCCAGTGCATGCATAGCAGAACCACTATCTCTTCCATTTTTTTAGGTACCCTCAGGGTCCATCATCCCAGGAGTATGCAGTAGTGTACAACACCATGTCCATTTTTAACCTGCAATCTCCAGATTCATTTGGGACCTTCCAAGAGAGATTCAATGATTTCTGGAGAACAGAATGAGAAGATATTACCATGAGATTTCCACCCAAACAGTTGACTTTTTAATGTTATCGTCAACTCTCTCTTTGTCATATTGTTATAAAAACAAATGATCAGGAAGACAAAGTTATTGATCACCAGAGGTGCTTCCCTCAAGCCCTCCTTAGAAGGCTGTCAAAAAAAATCTGTTGTGGACTCCTAGCCTCCATTTCCCCTTGGGTTTCTCCTCTCCTTAGACTTTTCTCCAGTGTTCCAGTCAGAAACAGGTTTTCAGATTCTCTTTCACAAGAGAACAAAAAGTTCTTTTCATCTTGATCTTCCTTGATTTTCTCAAAATACATTTTCTGCCTATGTGATTTAGAGCATCACCAGTAGGATTGCTGATACTCCAAAGGTGTATTGGTTTATCACATTGGAGCAATAGAGTATGGAACAGTGTATGAGGTCTAGAAGAAATATGAAAGACTTTGCCAACATTAAGGTACAATCACATTTTAATTTCTGAAAACATAATTTTTGTTCTCTGGAAAAACTGCTTTTGATAGAATATAAGAAGACTGAGCTTAGATATGTGGGAGATTTCTTTTTGACAGTCGTATGTAGTTATATACTTGAACGAAAAGATAACTTAGTTAATAAGGGAAGAAGGAGAATCTAGCCTGCGATCTAAACAAAAACCACATTGTTCTAGAACTTTTTATCTTTTAGTGTTTCTGCATTTTTAAGAGATGGGGATTTCTGTTGTATTTTTAACTCTTATCACTACTGTCAGCAGGTACCAATGCAGGTTCAATTGTGCTTTGTAATAGGTAGTGATCTCAGAATAAATGAGTATTCTATCTACACATGAAGCTACAAACAATGGAGGAAAAATTAAAAGTTTTTGTAAATACCTCAAGTCAACACTGATTTCATGTCTATCGCATCAGTGTAAGAATAATTTCATTAAGCTTGGAACTTGCAGTGAGGCCTGATGATCATCATCTGATAGGAAATGCATAGGAAAAGTAAGAACCACATGAGCATGTCTCAGTGGTTTTCTGTGGTGAGTGGAACAGGATCTTTTTATCCCAATGGTATTAGCAGGAGATGGAGCCTTCTAATCCATCAGAGCTATGTGAAATTCTACAGGATCCATTAAGGGGTTGAAATTAAGCGTATGGTTTCAATATATTTTATTCTATGATTCTTTTGAAGTTGAATAAGTAGGTGCTTTCTTAGAAGCAGCAGTCTCACTTTCCTTCCTTTTCTTCTTAGTAAGAGGTATACAAATAATGCTAATGATAAATAGTGTGCCATATGTCACAGGGCAAAATGACCACCCGTAATAAGCTAATACAAAATAATGCTTTCTTTAAAAATTGTTTAGTAGCTGAAATTGGAACGTTGGCAGTTTGTTTGGACTACTTGTTTAATTTCATTTTTAGTCTATCCCAGTGGCAACAAGCAGATTTATTTTATAATAGGCATATAAAGTAGATTCAGTATTTTTGTCCTTAAGTCTTGAAATAGTTGACCACTCATGACATAGAGTTTCATTGTATTCTGTTGACAGATTTTTTCGCCCCCTGTTAAGAAGCTTAGCAAGTAGAAAATGAATAGAAAAATATGTTGGACAAGATTCCTATAAAATATAACATATTTCTCTATAAAATACGAGATCTTGAAGAATTCAGTTAAGAACAAATGCCTGATATTTACTATGCATTAGAAAAGTTTGCCCATGGAGATCAAGAGTGTGCTAGAAATGCACCCCTTAGCTTTTCTGAGTTTAATATTTGCTGGAATCCTTGGCTGAGTTAAGTGGTATGAGTTTTTAAACTGAGATTAGGATCAGACACCAGATTTACTTGATGTGTCGTGTCATGTGGTGCACATGTTGTTTTTTATACCAGTTTCTTTATTTTTCCAGAGAAATGTGAGGGTTGATACAATTTTTGAATATTTTCATTTCTCTTCTCTTGGCAGCTATTCTTCCTAAACTCACCATAAGTTTTGGTTTAGTGTCATGAGGGAAAATCTCAGAAGAGACTCTTCAATTTTATTTACTTCAGTAATTATTCGAGATTAAGCTATTTGCATGAATACTATTATTTTTGTTGATATTGGTGCTCTGCCTAACACTTCTGAAATATGGGCTGTTCACAGTCTGTGAAGAAGCAGCCTCAATACTGCCTGTCAAACTTAGACAAAAATCATATTAAAATATAATAACTTTTTTTTTACTGCTATGCTGGTCTTTCTTTTAATTATTAATAGTTGCTTACTTATGGGTGTTGGAATACTTATTGTCTTGCCTTTATCTCTGTCAGTGGTGTTTTCTTTAAGAAATCTCAATAATTTTAACAGATCACAATCACTTATTTTAGTCATTGATACTTCCTAAGAAATATAGTGTTTCACAGGAGTTATAGATAAAAGCATGTTACTGACTGACTTGTTTATCTGTATTTTATAGGACCTTTAAGACATGATATTATGACTGGCTGGAGAAAGAATTTAAATATTAAGTCTTCAGCTACTTAGGAGCATGTCTGGAAAAGAACTTAAAGGTGTGCTTGCATTGTGGCAAGCTGTATGTGTGGTGTTGAATCTACCACAGGCAAAAAGAACCATACCAATGAGCTAGCACAGGAAAAGCACCCATTGTCCTACATCTTCTAGTAGTAATGGTTATTGAGATGACTGCAGTGACATCAGTGGTTCAATTATATAAGACAGGAAAAAGCAGCAACTTGCAGTGTGTGAGCTTCACACTGGCAGATTTTTCTACCAGCCATAGAAAAGACTTTGCCTTCCTAGTGAAGATCATTTTGAATGCTGCTTCCGCGTGCTGAGTAAATCAGGCTGCACTGAGAGCTATTGTCCAGTAGAGAGTATTCTGCATCTCTGATGGGGAGGTGTGTGAGTGCTGAGAGCAAAAGGCAGATTATTCTTTGACTGATCTTTTCCAGCTAGGCCTTCAACTTCTATAGCATGGTAAGACATTTCAGCTCTCAGCTGTTCTACTGTGTTGTGTTTACATTATGTTTAGCACTTGGCTGCCAATTTGGTAAACCACTAGTAGTTTGTTACTGCTGGATCTGTAAGTCATCTAGCAAAAATTATCTTCAAAGCTCTTTTGATTATTCCCTCTCAACCAGCATTCATCTTCAGATGAATAACTCAGTACTGTATATAGTTCTTCTTTAGATTGGCTTTGTCTATTCAGGTATGATTTTCTTTAATGTCCTTTGTTAAGCCAACGGCAACTTAATGGAATAATAACTGCATTTTCAGTAACACACTTTTACTGAGAATATGTGCGCTAAATAAAAAACCTGTGCGCTGGAGGAGTAATAAAGTGGTGACTTCTGCCTACTCTCTTACCTCCTGATTTTTTCCCCTACTTTAATTTCTCTTCCTTCTGCTCTATTTCATGACAAATAATGTGTTTTCTATAAGTTTCATCATACTGCCACCCACTTACCCACCCTCTCTTTCACAATTTTAAAAAAGGAAAAATGCATGGTTTACAGCTGATTTTCATGGCAATTACATTGCACCAAGTTTTTAAAATGTTATATGAAAACATTCAGATGGTATAGAGTTGTTAAGTACAGAGATGCCTCTGTAGCTATTCTCCAAGCAGTATTTTCTCTGAGACATTTAAATACAAAAATGATCATCATTACTTTGAATTATGATTTTTTCCTTTATGCAAGGGCAGATATTTTAATTCTATTTAATATTTTTAAAATTATTAACACTTGATTTTGCTTTTCTGCAGGCTCTTATGCCCTTCATTATCAGTTTCTTTTTTTTCATCTGGTACATGAGTTTTTCAGTGAGTCACATTTTGGAGTGAGTCATGTGCATATTGATTCAGGGAGACGCATAAGTCCGTCATTAACATGAGAAATTCCATTAACTTTATTGGAACTGTTCATGTGGTTAAATTTCAAGACTCAAAAAAAAAGTTACCAAATTCCTATCTTTTTTGCACAGTGTATATTTGTGTACCCTTCCTACATATCAACTTAGGTCAAATCTACTACACTTGTGGGATGGAAAGGCATTCCTAGAAACACATTTCTGTAGCAGAGTGTTCTTGAAGTCTATATGACTTCCTGAGTGAATTCTGTTTTAGGGCTTTATGCTTCATCTGCCAAGTTCTTTTTCATGGTATATTAAAGCACTTGAAGTGCTTTGATATTAAACATTTAAAATTAAGTGTGCAAATAGTCTGATTTATTAGTATTAGGTATGTGCTCAGAGTTTGGCAAGTTTTAAAACACAAGTTCACTTTATTTTAGGTAATGTTAAGAGAGAGGAAATTTGGCAGTTCAATCTCATCTCAAACGCAAATATTAGAGTGGAGTAAGTTATGGAAGTGCCTATGTTTTGATACATTATAGAGAAGTAGCTTAATCTGTAGATTATACAAATAACTTATTAAACCAGAGAATAAGCTAAATTGGAAGGGACCCATAAGGATCATCGAGTCCAACTCCTGAATCCCTGCACAGGACCATTCCCAGGAGTCACACCATGCACCTGAGAGCATTGTCCAAACACATCTTGAGCACAGTCAGGCTGATGCTATGACCACTGCCCTGGGGAGCCTGTTCCAGTCCCCAAACACCCTCTGGGTGGAGAAACTTTTCCTAATAACCAACCTAAACCTCTCCTGGCACAACTTCAGGCCATTCCCTCGGGTCCTGCCACTGGTCAGCATAGAGAAGAGATCAGTGCCTGCCCCTCCTCTTCCCCTCATGAGAATGACATAGGCTGAAGTCAGATCTCCCCTCAGTCTCTTCTCCAGGCTGAACAGACCAAGTGTCCTCAGCTGCTCCTCATCAGGTTTCCCGTTAAGGCCCTTCACCATCTTTGTAGCTCTCCTTTGCCCCAGTAGTTTAGCTCTCTAGTAGTTTAATGTCTGTTTTATATTGTGGTGTTCAAAACTGCCCCCAGCACTGGAGGTGAGGCCACCCCAGAGCAGAGCAGGACAATCCCCTCCCTTTCCCGACTGGCGATGCTGTGCCTGATGCCCCCGAGGACAAGGTTGGCCTTCCTGGCTGCCAGGGCATTGCTGACTCACATTCAACTTGCCATCGACCAGGACCCCCTTGGACCCCCCTTTCCAGCCTCTTGTTCTGCAGTCTGGCTGTTCATCCAGGGCTGTCAAGTCCAGGTGCAGAACCTGGCACTTCCCCTTGTTGGACTTCTATGGTTGGTGACTGCCCATCTCTCTAATTTGTCATGGTCTCTCTATAGGGCCTCCCTGCCTTTAGGGGAGACAACAGCTTCTCCCAATTTTGTTTCATCTGTGAACTTGATAAGTGTCCCTTGCAGTCCTATGTTGAAAAGCAGTGGGCTAAGCATGGAGCCCTGTGGAACCCACCTCACCAGTGACAGGTCTCCTGTCTGATATTACCCCATTCACTGTAACACTCATTTGTATCTGACTCGTGAGCCAGCTGCTCACCCATTGCATGATGTGTTTATCCAGATGCTGCTTCAAACAATTCAAATTTGTTTAAGAGAATGATGTTCTAAGTACTTTTTTGATTCAGAATTGTGCATATTGCAGCTTCAAGCAGCTAATACTTCATCCTCTTAATTTCAGCTGAAAAAACCCCCACAGTATTTACTTCCCAAGATATTTAAAAAATGAAAATTCTATAGGCTCCAACTGCTATACAATTATTGGAAATACCATTGTACTGTGGTTAAATTACAGTTACTAACTTAGCCATCCATTCTCTGCAATTTTTTTATTTATTGAATCCTTGAATTTTCTGTCATTTGGTAAAATTAAGCAGGAATTAGAAAAGAGTGGAGATTCTTACCAAATTATGTTGAGGTGTCTTTTGCTTTGCACTTAAGATACATGCACAGAATATTAAATTGTTAAATGTGAGAGTCCTGGTAGTGGCTTTTATGCATAAATGACATACTCTTCTTGTGAAGATCACAACACTCAGTTCAAAAGCTTTTATGTTTACTGAAGAATTAATTAGTCAAAATTAACCTTTTTATTAGTAAAGGACTGTCTGTTGATGGATAATTTTTTTCTCTTATGGTTATTTAGCAGATGAAAAGCAATCTTCAGGCTTGAAAATTCTTTTAACAATAGAAAAAAATGCATCTTTTTTTAGTTTATGCCTGTTATTTTCTGATTAACTAATAACCTATTAGGTTTTTAAATCCTAAAACTTTTGTTTTATGGATGCTTGAATCCTTTTATGAGAGTAGTGCAAAGATTCAGAATCACCTTAATTGTCCTTATTTATGCTATATGCAAGGATGAGTTAAAAATTTCAAATGCATTTCTCTACTTTCAATGCATGTTCAAATAGCTTCATTTTTACTTAAAATTTTGACCTTATTCAAGGCATTGTACTTGCATTCTGGTTCCAGGGTGTATTTCCTGTATAGCATCAGATCCTGCTCTGGAGAGAGAATGATGATTTATTTTGTGCTCATCATGATAGGTGTCAATAGCACTTGCCCAGTGAGGGGCAGCAACTGCACAATCATTAAGTTTTATTTATGTATGTTAATTAATCACATTTGCCTAAAGTTAATACATTTTGTGTTTGCTACATGCGGTCAATTAACCTGACTCTACTGACTTCAACTTACAGGAATTTCTCCTCAGAATCAGACATCACTGTGATCTTGAGTTCAAGGTGTGTGACTGCTTCAGAAAGTGATGTTTCTTTTGGATCCCCAGTCAGAAAATGTTATCACGTGCAGCTGGGCTGACATGCAGTGGTGTAGAGATCAAGATTCCCTCTCTGGGATTGCTAAAGATGGGATTTGCAGAGTACTTAGGCTTATATACCACTGAAAATAGCCACAGAATCTCTCAAGATGACTCCTGATGTAGCCCAGCATTTGTGCAAACTCACCTTCCATTTCAATATAACCATCAGATCAGGAACACAAACTTAGTGACGATCTTAGAGAGGTTTAAAAGACATGCCCAGCATCCCACATGGATTATGGCAGGGGCAGGTACAGAGTACACTTCTCCATCATTCAGCTTCTCTACGTACAAGACTATCCTTGTCCTGCTAAAACTGCTTTGCAGAATACAGGAGGTGCAGTCAACCTCTAACCAGACTCATAGCGAATGAAAGAGATGCAAACTTGGAACATATTTGTGAAAGAATGGCAGCAGATGTGCAGTATAAGGTGAAAGAAAAGATAATGAGGATGGGAAACAGAAATACATGAGCAGGGAGAAGGCCTTGGGGAATGCCGGAAAGGTGTACCCAAGTTACCAAAACCTTTCACTGTCTGTGAGACATGGGATGCATTTCATAATTGAGGCTCCTCCTTTGCAGGATCCTTACTGAATCCCAGAAGGACACATTAGTTTAATGCAGGGATCCTGCTGTAGAAAAATAGTGACTGATGGTGTTGTATGTCATGCTCTAATGCTCTTTTTTTCCTTTGTCTTCTGCATACCTCAGGCATTTCCCCTGGGAGCAGCCCGGGCAGCAGCAGGGGGAGCACTGTGAACACAGAACACTGTCCCAGCTCTGTGTCTCTGGCTTGACTGCCACAGCTGCTGGGGACAGCCGTGGCAGAAATCGACCTGCTTATCCTAATTCATAGAAGAGATTCAGGAGCAGTTTCCCGCTCTGTTAGTTTAGTGTAATGTCAAAACAGAATACTAGATAACAGAACTGTAATTTTTACTTTTATTTCACAGTGTAGGTACATGTCCTTTGGGCCAAGGAGAGTTAGGGGCACATCTCTGTTAGGATGGTAGAAAATACTTACGTGTCTGACAAATTATTTCTACAGAAGAAACTTCCTACTGACCTCATTGTTTTAAATTAAGTGGCAGTATTTGGCTTATCAAATGTCTGATTGCTTTCTGCCTCCTGTAAGCAGAAGGTTATTGCCTTCTGGATTTCATCTTTGCTGTTCCATTTAAAAATCTTGTTTTCTTATGGAGATAAATGATAAGTTAATATTTGTGTCTCCATAGCTATGATGCAATAGAAAATGGTAAATGTCTTATTATTTTGTACCTTTAATAGTTTGCTGATGCTGTTTTGCTCCAGCAGATACTTTTTGAAAGGGTATGTGAAATACTTCTGCAAATAGATGATAATTATGAAAAAACAGATACAAGAAATAAAGATTTTGATGTTTGGTTTTAGGTTTCAATGGACTAGTACAGGAAAGTTTCTTATGTGTTCTGAAAAAAGGAAATTGAGTCATATTTTTCCTAGCAGAGGCTGCTTAAAAATGTCAAGGCAGAAAGCAGACCAGTCTTCACTAAAAGCTGAGAAAAAGAGAGACTGAAAGGAAATAAGACCTTTTGTATCATTTACCATATTCCAGGAGAAAACTTGTCTTGATAATAAGGTCATATGTTAGATCGGAAGTAGCTGATATCTGTTAAAAGGAAGGCCCTACATAAAGTATTTATGTATGTTTTATATATTGTGTACAGCTGCTGAGCTGTGAACTTGGTAACTGTAAGTAGTAGTTAAGATTAAAGCTGCTCTCACCTCTTTTTGTTGACTTTTAAAAGTAGAACAGACTTTCTCTGCTTTTTCTGTCTGTATTCATCATTCTCTCTGTTGATAAATGCTGCCTTGCTCTCTTAGGTCGGGATAGAGATTCCAAGTTATTGTGATCGACAATCTGATGTACATACATGTTTTGGAAGATAAATAACTGCTTTATAAAGTGTTCTTCAACCTGAAGTATCCTAGTGGGCAAATTTTGCCTTTTATGTAGATAGAGACATGAGAGGAAGGCTTCCATACCTAAATTTTCAAAGACATGATTTAAATGCTCATTAAGTATGAAAATGAGAGGTGATGTGATAGGCTCAGTAGAGTCTGAAGAAACTTTACCATTAATTGTAGTGGTCCAATGTCCTTATGCTAGGTCTTACTACTCTCTCACTGCTGTATCATTATTAGTCTCTTATTACATAGAGAAATTATGTTGTTAGCCTCTTACTACTGCGAGCAATGTCTAGCAATTAATTTGTTATTTCAGTAAAAACCAGAACTTTTAATGAATCTTTTATTCTCTATTAATATCTTGCAGTTTCTCTCCGAAATTTCCCTTTTGGATATTGTATTTAATATCATGTAAGGTTTTCTGTCTGTTTTGTTTGAGAATATATGTTGTTTATACTTGTGTCTCTTCTAGCTTAGGCAGAAGTGGCCTTATTGAAGCTTAGTATTGCAGTTTATATTGACTTTGCCATATCATAACGTCTAATTCAATTAATTGAGTAACTGATTTGGATGGCATTTTTAAACTACTTTTTGGGGGTTATTTTAACTCGAAACAGGCATAAGTAAGAGGTTTTCAATTGCATCTATCTTTCTTTAGTTGACAGAAATATCTTCTACTCTATTTATTTATTTATTTTACGAGAAGTGGGCATAAATAACTTCGATTTTACTAAAACTCTCCCTACAGGGCTATTTCAAGGCTTCCCAGTAGCTCACACAGAATTAGATTTTCATGTTCGAAGGATCTCCAAGGAGGCAAAATTAAATTATACAACAAGAACAGAAAAATTAAGGAGTTCTGGGAAAGGAATGAAGGCTGTGAGAGAGTAACAGGAAACTGTGTGGTCTGGTTTTGGAGTTTTATGGGTTTGTGTGACAGTCTGAGGTCTGTGAATTGATTGTAGATTTTTCTGTATCTTGTTTGCCTCCTCCAGACACATACCTCTCCCCAGGGTGTGCAACCCCAGTCTATCAAATTTGGGGCACTTGTGATCCCTTTCATGCCCCTATCAACTCCTTCCCTCCTCTTTGCAAATGCATCTCTTTTGCTGCAGTAATTCCCACATATCTCCTTCCCATTTCCTGGGAAGAACTGGGCTCCTGTCAGCAGGGATGGGTGAGAAAGGTGATGGTAATAACTGTTTCTTCACCCTCCACATAGATTTTTCCTAATGGTTCCTTTTTAGTGCTTCATTGGCAGCAGAAATCTGGGCAAGTGTAGAAAGAGCTCACTCTGATCTGCAGTAGTCTGTAAGTTAGTCTGTATCATGTTTGTACCTGCATTGTCTAGTTGCATGACAGTACCAGTCAGTTTATTCCAACAGTGTGTCTAATGAACTCTGGCATTGACTGATCCTTTTTTGAATGATCAGGAGATCTGACAATATACTTCCCACTTCCTCTCATTCATATTGACATTAAATTCCTGTGATTCACTCTATCTTAGGCTATTTATATAAAATACATCTAATGGAAATATACAACTCTCATTCTCTGTGTGTATTTTGATTTTATCATTCAATAATGGTTTAGCATAGGGTTTTTTCACTTTGTTCCTGTAATGGATAAATCCTCATATGATCCCACTTCAGTGACTCTATTGTAATTCATCTTCCTTTAGTTGTGTTGAAAATTCCTCACTTATATTATGTGTGTGGCTTTTTCCTCTACAAGGTGCACTGACATATGACTTTTGTCTTCATTCACTTCCACTGGCTTGTAAGGTCACAGCTAATGTGTGTTACCTGCTTTCCTGTGCTGCGCACTGCTGCAGTTCTTTGCTTTTTTCTCCAGGGGGCAAGAAGCACTTTATTCTCTGGTAGAGCGATTCTGAGATTTAAAATATAAATCTCCACCATGGAAGATGGTGTCATAAATAGAGGGGAAAGACCTCTAGTCTGCTTCCTTTGTCTATGCAAATACCTAGCAATAATAGTCTTTCACGACCTACACTCTGCAGAATTAACCCAATCCTTTTAATAATCAGTGTGAGAATATTGGTTGCTATGGCAACATGTTCTGTGGCACTACTAGAATGTCAAAATAACCTAATGAAATACCATGCTAAGAATGTTTTAGAAATTGACTTTTAAAATACAAAGTAAATAAAACCACCTAACTTTAGAAGATATGTCTAGATTCATGAAGTCTGCAACAAGGGAACAACCATTTCCTAACAGAGGGCAATCAGACTAATGGAGTGGGATATATTATGTTTCTCATCTTTGATGCGTGAGTTGAGATAGAATTTAGAAATATTTTCTCTGCTTAAATTAGTGGTATACCAACAGCATTTGTATTAAGAAGTGAGTACGAGAGTCAAGAGCTAAATGATCCTCAGACGTTACATACCTTGAGTTAGTGCCTGTCTGTGTGGTGCCTTTGCTTCTCTTACAGCTTCCATCTGCTTGTGTTCATTGTTAGAACTGCTGCTGTTTGTCTACTTTCCCCCTTGCTTTTCTTTCACTCTTCTATTCCCTTCCTTGCCGCAGACTCCATGCATTTCTTTATTCTATTGGCTAAAATAATCTGCAGTTAAGTGTTGGGGTTTTTAAAATGATTTTTACACGGACTTCATAGCAGTGCTTTAGAGTTATTGTTACCGTGAGATCGATAGTCGTGGTCAGTCATTGTCTCAAGCAGTGTTATTCTGGTCAAGCAAAAATCCAGCCACTTCTGAAAGAAACATTTCTAAAGACAGCATTTACTATCTGAGTATCAGGCAGGCTGCTCAAGCAAATGAGAAGCAGGCTGGAACAACTATTCTGTATTCTGGTTTAAATATGGACAAAGAATTAAGATGTAAAATTACTTTTTTTTTTACTTGTAACAGTTTTTGTTGACATGAGATTTTAAAAATCATTCGTTACTGGGTTAATTTTCCTCCTTCTTCGGAAGGAAAGAAATTAATTTCTCCTGAAGTTAATCAAAGTTTCCACTGCAATTCAGTTGGGTGGACTATCCTGTGTAGCAAAATAATAAATACATGGGAGTTGAACACTCTTCCTATTACTGTCTGTCATAGAAAATTAGGATACTGGTTTAAGCAAAAATCAGCATTTTTCCCTCATCACTCAGATCAATATGTAAGTCACAGTGTTCATAGGGGAATGACTATTTCTGATACTTTTCATTCCTTCCAGACTAGGAAGCAAAATAATACAGGTCATTTTTAAATAAATCTTTTGCCTACAAAATATCATAACACATTTATTATTGATAAATGTAATGCAAAAATTGAAACCTCATATTTTTATTGATTTAATTTTTTTTCTGCAAAAACCTTGAACTCATCCAGGCAAATGTTAGTTTTATTCTTTGTGGACTATCCTAAACATAATGATATTACAGCAAATATTAAAGTAAAATGAAGAGGAAATTTCCAATTTCTTGATAATAAAGACTAAATATTTTCAATGTATATTAATATATTCACTCAATTCTAAAGTATAATTGCAGATAGCTCAATATGCACCTTCCTTAGAAAGTATTCTTTTCATACAGCAGTTTGACAGTTGAATAGGTACCTTGTATTAGAATACCAGTTTCTATTTTGGATTTTGTGAATGGGACACTCTTAAGTTCATAAGGTAAAAAGTTTCTTTACAATATACCACCATGTTTAATTTGAAAGTATTGTGTCTTTATGCACAGAGGCCTTCTTCAATGCGTTTATCACCAAGGGAGGAAGAAGATGATGATACAGGTGAAAATACTTGTGGACCCTCAGGTTTATGGGAGGCACTGACACCTTGTAATGGCTGCAGGAACCTCGGATTCCCCATGCTTGCACAGGTATGTGATTTCCTTTTCATCATAAAAGTTAATAACTATGGAAGAGCAGCTTAATCTAGCTGCTTAATCTCTGCGATAACCCTTAGAGTTATTTATACTCTTGACTGATTCCCTGTGAAAGTGCTACTTTGACTCTTCATTTTAATGTCAAAATCTGGTTCCAGAATTAAGTGTTGAGGTTTGGTCATCCTGCTGTAATACTTCTCCATATGAGTTTAATATGGAGACAGCTGTTTACTACCCCTATTTTAGCCAGATGGTTGTTGTGTTGGATAGCTTTCTTTTCCATCTGGAAAGAAATTTTGAAGTCATATAGTTTCCTTTGGGATAAGTACTCTATTTTTGACCAGCTTCTAATTAGTATAATGACATCTCAGCTACTTTCTCTATAGAATTAATTGAGGACATCATGCATGACTCAACTAATGTAAGAATATAGCCTAAGATTTCTCTTTGAAGATCATGTAATTTAAAGAAAAAATCCCCAAATATTTTCAAATGCTCATCATAATACAGAGGAGAATAAATAGAAGTGGGTAATATATTTGGGTCTAAGTCCCAGCAATTCTTAGAGAAGACCAGTCTGCAGTGTCTACCAAAGCATTCCAGCAGCTGTGTCCTGAACAAGTGACATTGTATTGCTACAGAACAGGATGATACTTATTGCTGCTTCTGGGTCTCCCTTGTTCTCTCTCCCCACAATAAATTAGCCCTCTTGTTTCTGTAACATTTTTCCTTCACTTTTTTTTTGTAGCATTGAATGAAGACCTGCCAAATTTCTGTTTAGAAATGTCTGGTTTTTTTCAGTTGCATCCTTACTTGGCACTGCATTTAAATAGCTTTGTCAGATTCTTGTGTACCACATTGGAACTACATATCCTGTCTCACCACACTTCATACACTGTCGCTTTCATACCGTGACTGTACGTTTTATTCCCTTTAAGTCTCATGGGACTTGCACCTGTTTGAAGTCAATGCTGAAGCCTTCCCTGCAGTCAATGGAAACAGGATATGGCAGCTAATGCGCTTGAATAACAATGAGCACTGCCCTGTCTCCTGATAAGGAGCCTTTATATCCCTTTCCCCTTTCAGTAGCTGTTTCCTACTTCATGCTATCCATCATTTTAGACATTTGGCAAAGTGCAGAGTTGTCTGAATTATCCTGATTTACAATAGGAGTACTACAGTTACTCATTTCTCATTTTTAAACATTTCTTTCAAAACGTATTTCTTAAATGGAACTTTCCGTATTTAAATGTCACCTATGGTTTAATTATTGTTAAACTTTCCTATGATGAATACAAATTTCTAATTTTAGAAAATGTTTTCATTTTCCTTGTTTCTTTTTTATGTAACGTATACATAAAGGGTGCTATAAAATTGAGGACTGCCTTTGAAAAATGGGATCAAGTTTGGATATTTAGTTGCTATGTCTTTCCTATTTATAAAGAGAGATTCATTTCAACAACGATGTAAGTTTTAAGACAGTGATTCTTGAATTAGCTTTATTCATTGTACTTAAGTTTCAAGCTCAGACTTATGATATCTCATTCCTCTTGCTCTGAGAACAATAAGATTTTTAATTATGAGTACAAAAAAGTATATTTATTATGCTTTCATTCATGATATGACAAATTTCCTTTCTAGGTTGTTTCCATCCATAAAAAATTAAGACAGATATAGTTTTAATCTTTTGTTGATTTCTTTTTATGGGAGAAAGGAACGAAGCTAGGGGATGAAAAATCTCCAAAATGAAAAATAGTAACTTTGGTTTTTATATCATTGCCATCACTGTATGCAGTCTTTCAAGCTGTTAGCTGTCTGTTGGATCTTTCACGTTTACATCAGAATGCAGTAGAGAACATCTTGTTCTAAGGGATTGAAAACACAAAGTATATATGTAAATTTGTGGATTAAGAACAGTATCTTGAATTGGTCTAACAAATTATATATTATGTGCAACAGCGTGTTTTAGGTAGAAGTACAAAAATAGTGTCTGATACTTGTGTCAGTGCACTAGCATATTAGAAAGTGCCAACTTCTTAATGGAGAAACAGTGAGATAAGGGTATTTGATATGGTGTCTTAGAATCCATACTCTCCTAAAGGTCCAAAAATAGGGAAAAGGGTCTATCGATTACTCTTGACAAACAACAAGTTCATTTTTACTCTTCTCCTTTATTTAAAAATAGATTTTACAATCATATAAATATATTGTGTTTGTACATCCAAGGTGAACAAACATAAAGATTGATTTTTGCTTTTTATACAGAGATGCACAATGATAACACGAAATTGAATTTTAGGTGAGATTATGAAAATGTCCATCTGTGACCTAGTGAGCTAACAGTTTTCAATATGCCAAAGGAGACGGCAGTAATCTCCTTGATAAACTTGGTTTCTTTTTTGCAGTTAGGGAAAAAATCTTGTCTGGAGGTACTTCTGGCATGCAATATGTCATTGCTGTCTGTACTGTGCTGGGAAGTGTCATTTTAGAAAGGACTATTATAGAAAGTTCTATGTAAATTGTTACATCATTTAAAACCTAGCATAGCAGTAATATAGGTATTCTCAGAACAAGCAACTCTCTTTTACCATCTCAAAATTGGTGGAGTGCTAGAAGAGCTTTAAGGAATAATCTTTGTGTCTTGTAAAAATTTCAGGGGTTTAGAATACGCAGCTGGATTTTTGGAGTTTCTAAATTGAAATTTAGACATATCCTCTTATTTTTGCAGAGAGTGTATTCCATTTGTAGGTTATGATTTAAAGTTAATTTGGACTGTTGCTTTGTTCTAGAGTTTAGTTTAGGGCAGAAATTCTATCCTTGCTAAAACTGCTCCATGATTTTGTGAACTTCTGACGGTTCTCTGCCCATCTCTCCAACCTGTCGAGGTGCCTCCGAAGGGCTGCACAGCCCTCTGGGGTATCCTCCAGCTTTGTGTCATCAGTGAACGTGCTGAGGGGGCAGCTGCCCCTTCATGCAAGTCATTGATGAACATGAATGGTGAAGAGAGGTGTGCATGTCAGTCCATCATTCCTTCTCTCATTTCTTTTGGGGAAGACAGAACCGTAACTTCTGGAATCTCATTGTACTTTAATGTGAAATAGACGTGAATCAGCTTTGGCCTGAATGTGAAGGGACTGGAATACTTCAGTCATTTCTCTCAAACAAGTCTCCTTATGGCAGAAATGTTGAAGATAAAATAAGAGAGAGCTCCTTTCTCTCCTACTTCACCTGAACATATGTTTTGGTAAAGTAGTGGAAAGCAATTTGAACAAGCATCATTTTGGTTGAGAGCATTTGTTTATCAATTAGTTAAGGGGCATGAGGTAAGGAAGGAGAAGCAATGTAGTAAAAAAATGCAGAACACTGTTGTTTGCCGGTAATAAAATTGATTCTTGTTCTTAAATATCAACTTGGCAGGTTAATTTACTGTTTAGCTCCTAATATATGTATTTTACCAAGTTTATCAGTACCCATGTACATATTGACATTTTCTTGACAATAATGCGGCATACTCTGAGTGTATGTATATCATTCCATTTTCTTTTTCATGGATAGGCTACCTTGAATACTCTTCTGCTACAGGGCAAACAGGGCCTGATGTACAGAGATAGAGGACAGTCTGCAACGTCAGAGAGATGGGTGCTGCAGAGTCCTATATGATACCTCCAGTTTTATCAGTTTAAAGCAAGCAGTACACATACCTCAATCTTGACAGGCATGACAGCTTATTTTCCTAATTATGATATAAAGTAATTGTGAGATAAGGCAGGTTAAGCTCTGTCCTATTCAGGATGCTGCTGGGTCAGCTTGACTGGACTGTGTCTTGAATTGTGTTGTATGTATAACCTAAAACTCCTGGCAGTTATTCCCTGTGTTTGACATGATGACAAGCAGGAACACCTCATTTATCTAACTGTTGCAAAATGAGAATAATGTCTGTAAAGAGAGCAGTGCAGTTGCTATGGAAAAATTGAACTTTGATTCGCAAGTCCTAAGTATAAATCTTCATGTTACCAGTTGCCAGGAAGCATTCCTCTTCAAAAAAAATATATGGAAAATTTACTTAAAGATTTAAATGCTATGTTTCTAGCTTAGTGTCAAATTTTCATCTTTTATGAGGGGATGAACTTCTGGGAGACCTTGAATATTTTCTTTTAAGACTGATCAACATTCTGCTTATATAACTCTATATAGGATTCCTAGAGGTAGGAACTCCAGAAATTCTGTCATGGATTCTCCTGTGGAAGAGATACTGTCCCCACAGAATGCCTTTTTATTTAGAGGGAGGGAAGAAAAATTGGAATCCTAAATACATTTTTAGGAGCTGAACTGTATGTAATGCCATTTCTTTATCCTACAGGCTGTGGTAGGAATATTTAAAGTTTAGAGTTCGATGCATCAGTTATTAGAGTTATGTATTTCATGTCTGCCTTCCAGAACATCATTTTGTCTGTCTGTACTTCTTTTTGTAAATTTTAAAGAGTAATTTTTAATGGGAAGAAATTCTGTATGCTGTTTGTATTGTAGAACCTAAAAGTTGTTCTGTAGAAAGCCTGATAATGAAAATTATAATGTTGCAATTATGTTTACATTTTCAAAGTCACTTCTGGATACATGAGAGATGAATGGGGTAATTGAGTAAGAAGGTAACTCAATTTTCACATAGAGATCAAGTCTATTCCTAAACACCCCTCTGTACTGACACTCTCTGGAGAGATGCAGCATAACTCTATACTGTCTCTTTTTGAAGAATTTTAATATTAAAAGTTTTATTTGGCATTTGTTTTCATTTTAACATACTCTTTCAGTTTGAAATCCTTCATTTTTGGTTGTCTCAAAAAATTGCCTTAGATTTTAAGCTCAGTGCAAATGTTATAGCCATTTTTTGAAATGCTAAGGTACAGGGGAGGTAGTATAAAAGGAAGTATTCCTCCTTTGTTTTTTAATAAAAACAGAGAAAAGAAAACCTTTTTAATTTAACAATAATGGCTAAAATTTTCAGCTTGGTTTTTCAATCCATTAATAACTTTACCTTTCAATGCGTTCAGTGGAAGCACATTTCAAACTAGACTAGTAAAGAAGCAGATTTGGCTGATCTTACTTGGTGTTGAAGTTCTCCAAAATTAGAAACAGGAAATCTTGTGACATTACCTAATTTCTATGTTACAGGGGAGGAAACCTGTCATCTTGTTTAGTGATGATACAGACATAGTAGAGAAAGCTTTGGCCTAAATTATACCTGAGTACAGATAGCCAGAGTAAGATTGTTATATTATCAATAATATTTTCCTGTAGTTCCTAACCTTCAGTGCAAAATATTTCTTATCTTCCTAATTTAGTGGATTAAATGATGAGTTTACTTAAATGAGAGTAACATGGAAAGCTCTACTACCCATAAAAAAATATTTCTGTTAAACTCTTGATTTGCAGTGTTGTCTCTTGAAGTAAGTTTAAGTCTTATTAGTAATTTCAGGAACACACCACCCACACACTGAAGCAGCTACTGAAAAGTGCAATATGTATTCTGCCTAGAAAGAATCAGCAGGTGATGATTATACCCTTCTGAACAGTGATAGAAAATAAGTATATTGAAAAAATTGTGTCTTATTTTAGTGCTGTGCTACATTTTCTGATCGTGTTTTCGTGTTTTAAGGAATGAAGCTGAACATTTTATTCTTGCAAATGGCATGGATTACATATGTAGCTGCTAAATTTCCAGTGTAAATTTGCAGTTGCCCGTGGACTGCAGGTGTCTTGTGGCAAATGCATTTTTACTGTGCAAGTTGTGTAATCTAGACACCACTACACAGGTATGTAATATGACAAGAAAAGCTCTAGTCTCTTTATCCTTGGGTTTTTTCAGAACTGACTGGTCAAGCTCCAGGGTAACCTGATGGTTAAATTAGCTCTCCCTGCAAGTTTGGACGGGATGACTTCCAGAGATCTCTTTCATATAGTTGTTAACATCTATGTTCTATAATTATCTGTAAGGCTATGTGACCTCAGATGAGCTTATTGCTTTAGGAACTTAACATTACCTCTGCAGTTTGTAAATTACTGTTTGTGAAATCATGACTATCCCAAAGTATGACTGTCCAGCACTGTGTAAATCTGGTCATTGCTGGGGTGTTTCTTGGTGTGATCATGAAACAGCAAAATTAAATGGGATGAGAGAGAAAGGAGAGGTGTCAAATTGTACTGGAGTTGTTGATGTATGTCAGAGATAATCTGAAATATTGATGACTGTAGTGGTTTACAAGATGAAATTTAATTCCTATTAATGATATTCAAATTCATGTGAAAATTAATGTTGAATTGAACATTATGACATACCTAACTGAAACATGTCACAATGGTAATCTGGGAAGATCCTACATAGTATATATTACATTTGGTTATTTTGTGGTTCACAGTTTGGTGGTAACCAGAAGACACAGTTCCATGGAATGTTTTTGCTTTCAGTGCTGCCTGTCAAATTATGGAAAAATAGAAAAAAAAAATATTTGAGTTGCACAGTGAATAGATAGCAATAACACATAGCCATTATTTTTGTACATGAAAGAAGTTCAGCTTTGTGTTAAAAACTTCGTATTTGAACTTCAGCTGCTTCGTAACAGAAATATTAAAGCAGTATATTGAAACTTGAAAATTTATGTAGAAGTTCCTGGTTAACCTGACCAAATTGGGCCACTGTTCAGTATTACATTTCGTGGGGAAAAAAGGCATCATAGATACATTGTATTTTTTGTTCTTACCATAGTAACAGGAGGAGAAGAGTTTATTGACAAAAGAGCTGGCATTGGGGTATCTGGAGTTAAGATATGAGTTGAATGGTGATATCCGGACATATTGATTACTACACGGATTTGCTACACTGATTATCCATGAAGTCAAACTTTGTGTCAGGCTGTATTTCTGTGAAGGGCTTTTTAAAAGCACTTGACATTTTTGGACTTATTTTGAGCCTAAAAATCTATTTTCTATTTTGTTTTGTTCATTTTTAATGATGTTAAGAACATATCTGAGAACCCAGCTAATACTGGAACCTGTGAGGGATTTTTTTTTTACTTCAGTTTTTATAATACAGAAAATCATGGCTTCATAGAGTAAGTCCATGAGAAGTCTGTACAATTAATAGACCTGATTTCTTTATGAAGAAAATACCTGACTGAAAGCTGGACTTTTAAAAGTCTGTGGTCTGTAACTGTGAATCCTCTCTCACTGTGTAAAAGGAATTGCATGCCTTTGGTTTGAAGTCATGTCTGGCACTTGTATTTTACTGAAAACTTTTAATACTGGTATCCATTTCATATCTGAGTCTGAAAATGAGATAGATCCTGAATCAAGGAATTTCTTAAGCATTAATGTGCTCAGTCTCACTTGGGTTTCCATACAAGTGGAACTTTATAAAGAAATACCTTATATTTTCACACAAATTCAAAACTGGTCTAAAACTAACAATTTCTTAAAACCCCAAACAGATTGTTATGATTTTTTTTCACTACTAGCAACGTGTAATTAAGAAGAACTTATGAATCAGATGTAAAACAAAATGAAATTGAAGTTGGGAGAGTCCATATATGAGCTATCAAACGGAAATACATAAGACTACATTGTCTCATGTTTTCATGAAACGGTATTCTGGATTTGGTTTTGCTAGAAAATGCCGTAGACCAATTATAGTTAAATACTTCTTTTTACTTTAAGGTCTCTCAGAAAGGCAATTCACCTAGGAAATGGGAATCTCATGTTTTATATTTTTCTATCTAGAATGGTGCTAATCATATACATTGCTGTAGAATGCAGATGCTCTATTAATTTTCCAGAAACAATAAGCAATTTTGTTTCATAAAATCTACTATAATAAAAAGAAGTAACATTAGTGCTCCTAATAGCATGGGGAATAGTTGTGTTCCTTAAGCGAAAAGGGGAGATAGCTTTTTTAAAAAAAAGTGTTATAAATATCTCTGTATAATCCAATCAGTCCACCAGGCATTTTGCAGATTTTCAAGATAAGAGATGTAAATATAAAGACATTGAAGTAAATTAATAAATTGACAGTATCAAGACAACTATATTATTTTTAGAGGTGCTATTATTTTATAGCATCCTAGTTTTTGTTTCACAATATTTTATACTGTGAAAAAGAAGAGAGAAAATAAAATCTTTAGGCAATGTTCAGTCCTATTTATATCTACTTAATTTTGAATTTAACAAAGTTGAATCTATAACTCTGAGACAATATTTTGGCCTAATGGTCTAAGTACTTACAAACCACTAGGTTTGTCCCTAATTAGCTTTTATGATTAGCAGATACTATATACACATAGCAGTTCTATATACACGTGAAACATTTTTTAGTACCCTGTTGTAATCTGTTTCTGTATGGACAGGTGATTAAATTCTGCCTTATTCAGACTGGTTTTATAGAGTTAGTGTTTTTGCATTATGAAAAATAAATATTGGCAGCAGAAAGTTCCTTCAGGAACCCATCTGGATGCTACTGCTCCTTATATCATTAGGAAAGCGTCCACATCTCTGAAGATGATTGCTCTTTTCTGTTGAACAGGAACGCACTGGGAGCCAGCCAGTGTGAGACATGAAGCAGAGGGATGTGTTGGACTACATGCCGAGTTTTTCAGCTGAATTTGTGAGGAAATTAAACACCAGGGCACTTAGGGTACACAGCTGACAAAGCTGAAGGCTTTCCTTCACTCCTTTCTACCCACTTCCAAAGTGGGCAGACTGAGTGTATCTTTTTTTTAATCTCTTTTGAATGCAATAATGTTTTATTGTAAGGCTCATGAACAGGTTTTGAGCTACCTCTTAAGGGATAGCAATCTTAGCATCTTTCTCCCACAGACAATTATTTCTCATCAGGATTGTAAGATCAAAGAACAACTGCACACACTCCACTGTTCGAATTTTTAGTGGCTGGAATCTCATTTTTGACCCAGAAAGAAAGATCCACTGCCAAGGGTTTCCTGTTGTCTGGCTTTAGGTGGTTTCATGTGACATCCAGGCATTCCAAGTGGCAAATTTCTTTTATTTACCAACACTGTTTTCTCATCGTGAAATTATGAAAGGATCATGAGTTTGAAAATTACCTGTTTGTCCACTTTTAGTATTTACATTGCTATTTTGAAGATGAGTTATTAATTTGATGAAATATAAGAAAATAGTTGACTCAGAACTGAGAGCAATAGAATCATTAGGGAAAGAGTTTTCTGTGAAAAATTTTTACCATTTTGGATTTGGGAAACATGGACGTAGTAGTGTCTATGAAGCCATATGATACCTCATAAAGTCACCCCAAGACAATATGAAAGAAGGTCACACAGCATTAACAGAGAAGACCTGGAGTAAAAATATTACATACAGCTAGTGTGACTGCAAACCTGGAGCAAGACCCCTTAATTCTTGCTAAATAGACAGATGATTCTGTGGTAGCTGTTCCAAAACTGGAATCTTGCAGTGAACCTATAGAAAATTTAAGTTCAAATTTTATTGAAAATGTGATTTAGGTTCCCTTGTAATCCTCATTAATTTTGTTTTATGTAATCTTCACATCCTGTTTCCATTTTACAATGGCTAGGGCTGAGAATTTGCGATGAATAAGTAGATTATCATACCACAGAAATCATCATATTAACAATTAAAGAAGTAGAGCTTTGACATAAAACAGTGGGATTTCCTGCTTAAAGAGCCATACGGAAGGAGCATGTTTATTAGTGGAATGGTTTTCCTTCAGTGATGAGCAGTGAATTAAGTAATTATGTTCAGATATTGTCCTTATATTTCCATCTTAGCTGCTGAAGTTCAACATAGCCATATCAGCTCTCAAAAGATGGCCAAGAGTATAGGCAGTATGGTGAGATAACACTGACCAATGGAGCTTTCTATATCCATAAAACTAAATATCCAAGTTATGAATGTTAGTAGGCTTTGACACATTTTTGTCCAAAAAATGTTCAGAGTTCAAAAAAAATGGCCAAAAAAGCGGAGTTCATAGGTTCCCATTCAGAGCTACTGTTCTGAACTATGATATGAAGTAGAAAATTTCTGGGTTCTTTGAGAACATGGGGGATAGAGGCAATATTCTCTGAACTTGTGTTTACTGCTAATGTGCATATGTCCCCTGTTGTCGTGGAATAACTTGTTTTACTGTTTTTAAGCACCACTTCTACATTACAGTATGAATTTGCTTTCCCTCCAATTGTCTCTTACTGCTGGGCTTAGTTTTCCCATTGATGAAATACCTGCAGACACAGTTCATTTGGTACTATTTAATTAGGAAGTATTAACTTTTAAAAACTTTGCATTCTGCTGGGATCTTTAAAGAATAATCTCTAACTCTTTTTCTGCTAATTTTATATTTCACTTTTCTCTTCGGTTGTATAACAAATAAAGTTATGATTCACAACAAAGTTTTGTTGTTTTGATAATACAACTCTCCATAACTTTAGTATTTTGAAAAACATTTTCTTGTTCTTTCTGTTTTACTGTGGGAGCACTAGGAGAGACTTCTTTTAAGAAAATCTTGGCTTATGCTATTGCAATAATAACTTTTGACAAAACATACTTAAATTTTTATTTCTTCAGTCAAAAACTTTTAAACGTGGGAGATTGCCCTTCCTGAAATAGCAAATGTTTATTTGTCGCTTCTATCAAATCTATTGTATGTGGTATCAATTAAATGGTTTCTATTGTGCAAATTTGAGTATTTACTTGACTTCAGAACAAGATGCATGTGCAGATGTAGAGTATTTTCAAAAAAGGCATAGGTTATTTGTAATAGATAGTGGATTAACGTATTTTGGTGTTAAATCTCTCTTTGCAAAGAAAATGTCTCCCATAATGTCTCATTTTAGTGATGTCATCTGCCCTCCAGTCAAATCAGTTTATAGCTCTAGGGTTGCTGTTCACAGAGCTGTTGTGTTTTGCTTCAAGATTTAGTTAGGTGCATTCAGTTCCTCTCTCCCTTTCACAGCAACACATACATTTTTCATTTACTGGCACAGTAATTGATAGAAATTAAGCCATAAAACATGAGAAATGTGAGTCTGCTTAACATAGAGTACTGAGTTAATTGTTTTGTGCATTTGCTGTCAAATACTGACTTCACTTTAAGGTTTCTCAATATCTAACATTTTCCATGGTTTCTGCCCTTATTATGTGAGGAATTATTCTTCATGTTTGCTGCTTCAGTTGTAACTCTGTGTGTATGTTTAAAACCTAGGCATTAGAGCATAAGCATCTTGCAGAGAAGTGTTGTTTCCATGGAGCTTAGGTTTCAACTCATTTTATCTTTTTTTAACATAATAGCCTTTATTTTAGAGACATTTTCCCATAGCTTGATATTCAAACAAGACATTATTTTTTTAACATCTTTCATGAAAACAATAAAAAAAGGGAGGATATTTAAACTGGAAATTGCTTTCTAGTTTATAATTGTATTTTTTTCAGCTAAACTAAGAATCATTTATTAAAACAGTTATTATATTTTGCTACATTGCCACACACGACCATTAGCATTTGCATAAACCTGATTATGTACACTTTTAGTATATTCTTTGTCACAGTGAGTTATTTATTAGGGGAAGCATCTGCTCTTTTTCATGGCCTTAGTGTTGAATGCATGGGAAAGGATGTAACATGACTACAACAATCTAACTTCATTTGAAATGCTGAATATCTGCCAGTTAGAATTATGAAAACACTGCATAAAATATAGTGACATGTTTCTGCTGCTGAGGTTAGCGCTGCATTCATTATGCTCACAATTTACCCATGTCTTCAGATATTTATAGGTCAGGCTATATTAGTGAGTTTTTGTGTTGTAAGGCATTGTAGGAACCTTTAGCTTTCAGGGATTGGTGTCTGTAGAGGTTTTATATGAACTTTTAAATTCTAAATGGGGTATGTGAAAATATGCATTGGAAAAGGAGAAAATAAACCTGAATTTGGGGTGTTATATAAATAATGCTCGTTCTTTTCATACATAAAGTTTGAAAAAGAAAATCTAAATTTTGAACAGTTCTTGAAAAGCATCATGTTTTCTAACTAAATACACAGGACAACAACTCTAGCATGCTTTTTAAAATTGATGTTTTTCTCAACTCTGTGGAAAGTTTACTGAAACTTAAAAAGGCTGTTTCAGGTGCTGAAGGGAAATAATTATTTCAGTTAACTCTGTGAATGTATTATTCCTACAACAGAAAACCCAAAATTTCAGGTGTTTAGTGAAGGGGTAAAAAGCATACACTTAAAATCAGTATTAGAAATACTTTTTGCAGACCAGAGTTGATTCTCCAGTGTCATTACCCTTAAATAAGATTATTAGTGATTTTCCAGATTCTGTAATCTATCACAAACCTTATTATATGTTACATGACAAATTACACATTCAAGTGTTTCTAGCTGTCATAACAATGAACATTTATGATAGCTTGACTCATGAAAAATTATTCTAATTGCACGATACTATGAAACTCTCTTTGGTTAAATTATTAGTAATAGATAAATGTGTTTTTACTAGCCATAAATTATTCCTGATAAATATTCCCGATATCTTTGACTGTAAAGGCAGTCAAAATAAATATTTCACCATTTACTTGGAGTTTTGGGTTATTGTGACATGGGAAATACTTTCAGTTGTTTTTGCTTAGTACATTATTGTGGCAAACTTGCTCAAAGCCCTTCAGGTTTGAGCATTTCCCTTTCCACCTAGCTGCATGTCAGAAAACTGTCCTGATTATCTCCAGTCACTGGTCAGGACTCCTTTCTTGCTTGATTTCTCGATTCCTCTCAGCAACCTTCAGTTACTTATCATTAATTTTTCAGTGTGAAGTGCCCCAACCCAACAAGGTTGTACATCAGTCTGTTTACAAATGTCAAGAAGTATGTTTGATGAAAATACCCGCAGACTAGATGTAAGGAAGAAAATTTTTTACCATCAGGATGGTGAAACACTGGAATAGTTTACCCAGGGAGGAAGTAGATGCCCCATCCCTGGAAACATTTAAGATCAGGGGCTCTGAGCAACCTGGTCTAGTTTAAGATACTCCTCCCCATAGCAGGAGGTTGGACTAAATGACCTTTAAAGGTGCCTTCCAAACCAAACCATTGCATGATTCTATGATATAAATGGGATAAATGCAAAATTCATTGCTCACTCTCAGGAAAATCGTGAGCTTTGGATTGATGGAGCATGAAGATCAGTAACTCTCCAAAGTTTCATCAATAAAATATCATTGTACTCTTCTAAAGAACAACTGGGCAGAATTTAACATACTGTGATGGAAGAAAAGCCACCTGGATTCTACATACTAGTCCTCTGGCCTGCAGCAAACCAGGGAAGACAGCATGATACCTTGATGCATCTCAAGGGTTATGCCAGAATTTAATAGCTCTTCTTTTCTATCTATATAAATGAAAAAAATCTTTCTAAAGGTGGCAGATATATTGCATTCTTACTTTCTATGTTTCCGAGATTATTTCTCCTTTAAGAGGAAAGTCAGGTGTGACCCTGGTGTGTTGTCTGACGTTCCAGGGAAATAGTAAAGTTTCACATGACCTGATTTTTATAGGAAAGGGTATTGACAGAATGAAAAATTTTCTGTTAAGTACTAATTCCATCTTCTTGTCAGAGAGTCAGTTCAGATTAGGTGCCTTCTGTGCCTCTGTCGTTTTATTCATAGGTCATACAAACAAATTTTCGTATACTGAAAGCCCTTAAGCATACCTCATTCAGTTTGATTCTTAAAAGGAAAGCAAGAGTACATAGAAGGCAGAAACAAGAGCAGCTAGAAACCTGGCATGAAATGTGGAAAAAAGGTCTAATTCACCATCATGTAGTTTTTGAAGATTTAGTCATGTTATCGCACATTGTTTCACAACTGTTTATAACCCTTTGCAATGGCCATGTAGATATTTTAAAAGCAATTTCATTCCCACTTATAAACAAGCTCTTAGTCCTGTTCAGGTTTCAGATTGTGTATCATAAGTATTATACCATCAAGCATATGCTCAGAAGAGACCCAGCTGTCTGCAGGCCTATGAATAAGGGCCACAGTGTGTCTGGCATGTGCTCTGCAACTTCAATGTCATGTTACTGTTTCTTTCTACAAGATAAAAAATCTAATTTCTATTTATCAGTATGGGTGGCTGTTCGCTAGTGATTTCCCAGTGACTCATTCACTCTCAATTTCTTTTTTTTTTCTTCTATTGTTTATTTATTTTTATCCTTTCCACAAAAATTTCTTATTTTATTGAATGAGCAGCCAAACACATGATTTTTATGAAGTTATTAATTTCAAATAAGGACTAATTCTGTCTTGATGGTGATGGTCAGTTTTATTTATATTCAGGAATTTGGAATGGTTAATAGAAATTTGAGATTGAATAATCACTTTTTAAAACAAAAATTAGACTCAGATTATTTTGATTTCAGGACTAAAGATAAAGGAAAAGTATTTTTAGAAGATTTTATTATGCAGTTGATAACAACTTGGACATGTAGAATTACTGTAGTTACTTGTTACTGCAATTGGTGAAGAGCTTTTAATCTTAGTGAAAAACAATCACATTGCTTCATGCATGATACTTAAAGACAATCTTACACCATCTGCTAACATCTAGCTTGAAGTCAGTGAATTAGTTTAGATCTTAGGAATTTCTAGAAATGCTCAGTACCAGCAAAATGGATAACATATCGCAGCAACCAAAAGACTTAACAATGCTTTTTTCCAGCAATGAGAAATTTTCTTTTTTTTTTTTTTTTGCTACATATGCAGTTATTAATTATCATCTTCACTTAACCAGCTGATAGAATTCCAGGCTTTCTAAAATCTTAACAGTTTTTTTTTGACTCTAACTCATTTAACTTATGCTGGACATACTATTATTATATTTTATTTATTAGAGAGATATTTAGGAAGAATTTACTTGTCAGTAGTTTACATTTTAACCATTTTCTGAGTAACTCCATCATTTTTATTTATTCTTCTCTGACGTTTATGTTCATGCGATGTTAATTACAGAATGTTGAATAACATTCAGAGAATCAAATTGAATGCTAAGAGCAATTAGGAAAGCAGTAGAGTACAAAAGAGGGAACACCATTATGTCAGTTTGACCACTTGGTGAGCCCTCACCTTAAATGAGGAAATCTGTGAAAATGTCATCCCTGTCACATCACTGAAGACTGAGGGGATGGAGGGTGACAGGGATGGTCAAAATCCTGGAAGAGCTGGGTGAGTATTTCACATTCCTTAAAGGAGAGGACGTGGGAAGTGCATATGTCTGTGAAATCACAAGGAGAGGATGAGCAAAGAACAACTCTTCATGGCCATCTAATGTAAAAAACAGCTATGTCAAACTTGGTGAGATAGCAAAAAACAGAATGGGGGGCAGGCAATCTGTAAAAGGGGACATGTGCTCTAAAGGCAACTTGAGAAGGTAATTCTCGAAAGCTGGATTGGTAGACATGCAAAACAAAGTCAGAACCTTTTGACTATGAAGTGTGAGACCTACAAAGTGTTTCAGGAGAAGAGGCAGTTACTGCATGCTTGACCTGGTCTCATGTTGGCTTTACTGTTCTCTGGGTCAGAACTGTTGGCTGCCTTTTGGACAGAATACTGAATGACACAAAGTATGATCCAATGTCTATTCTAATGTTTTGTGTATCAATTTTTAATGGTTTTTGATTTTTTTTTTTTTAATTTAGCTGAATTCAAGCACTGAACAGAGTTTCATTGTGGTGTTTGGTGACAGTTTTAAGGCTGCAGTATTTCTTCATGGGCTTCTCTAGGCAGATTTACTATAATTAGGGTTTTGGCATTCTGACTTAAATGCGTGTTTCTAGAAGAGTACAAGGATTGAATTGAAGTCTCCTGTTTTAGTCATTGCTTTGGTAAATAAATTTTTGCCTCTGCCTTTTTACTTCAGACTTAAATAAACAGGGTAGAAATTCCTTTTTTTCCAAGTTTGGAAGGATACCTTCTCTTGCCCTGCAGTTGCACTTCAGCTGCTTCAATATCTCTGTATAATTTTCTATTAACTTCATTTAAGGAATGAAATGGCTTGAGTTAATAAAGTTACATTGGGAGCTGCAGGAAGCCCACTTGCAAATTTTCTAATCATTATGTCTGCTATCTGAAACTAGTTAATATTAGTTCATATCTGTGAGATTACTGAGAACTCATACACTGACTAGGTATAAACTGGAAAGGGTGAAACAGATAGAGATGCGGTCACATTCCTCTTTTAGACATGTTTTTTGAATGCTGACCACCAATTTTATGTTGTTTGCTAGTACATACTAATTTTCTTTTTTATTACAAATTAATCTTAGCATTCTATTTATTTTATTTTGTATGATTTTTTTCTCTGATCACTGTTTCCAGTATTCATTTTTAAGTTCTTTTTTAGTTTAACATGGGATTTAAATCTGTCTCTACTGGAGTCATCAAGAAGAATTTTGAAGTGAAGCTCCTCTTGGTGCCATCTTAACTCTATCCTTCAAGAGGCCTTGAATTATTGCCAAACTATGAACTCTCATAAAGATCAAATGAACACAATGACCAGAAAAAAAAAAAAGGCAAAAAGTTGAGTCATGTAATTATCTGCTAACAGTATAAATCATTTATCTAAAAAGGCACTGTTACCTACAGTCATAGTTTGCCTTAGGTAATATAAATTCTTGGTGAAGAAATTGTTATTCCACATTTTGTTTTAGACATCACATTCTTCAATCATTTTCTGAGTATGGCTATGATAATATCTAACTGTCAGTGTGCTTTCTTGCCCTTTGCCTTTTATTATCTCATATTTGATTTATGTCTGATGCTTGATTTTCTGAGACATCCATATGTCCAATGTAAGAAAGATGTGGAAATATGTCTTTGCCCATGCAATTGATTTCTGCTGGGATTAAAAAAAAATAAATCTCTGGTGAGACTCTGCTGAAACTGGATGTTATCTTTTTATTCATGTTCGAAACTAGAAACAATCTGCTTGATTGAATTACTGTACCAGCAAAACTTCTAATTCCTTTTTTCCCCTCCCTCAACATTTGCTACTCTGGAGAATTTGCTGTACATATCGCTTTTATGGGACCTTTTGTCATTATTTTGCTCAAATTAGAGCAGTAATTCATCTTGATTCACAGCCTGGGATACTGCCATCCGTATGTAGAAGGCATACTTTAGTTTTCTTATATGTAATATAAACATTTTGTAAAACCATCCCTGAAGAGAATATAATTGTAAGTGGTTAATGTAATTGTTGCTCTCATGTGATACAATTAAAAAAGAAAATGAGACATCCCCTGAATTAGAACCTAGCAAAACAGGTATGGCAAAAGCAGTTATCCAGCTTTCATTAAACACAAAGTTTGATGAGTAAAGTTCTTCTGTGAACTGAAGGAGAACTGTGTTATACAAAAATTTAAGGAAATAAGAAATTATCTTCAGTATGCAAGTAATTCTTCTGGTCTGTTACAGTTTGGGTTTCAGCAGAATGTGAATATTTAATGTGAATGTCAATATTTAGTTTGCTGAATTCTAAACCCTCCTAGCCAGAGTTATTGAGCCTGGTTCTTTTCCTGTGTCATCTGAGAAATATCTCTCTTATCTACTTAAATTTTTGCATTTCAGGAATCTTATTCAAAGAAGAGAGGTTATGCATTGGAAGCAATACCCTCTGTACCTCTGGATGCAGTTCCCTCAGAAAATGACAGCAGTCTTTGTGATTCGATAGACATAGCAGTCACCAAAAAGCCTTGTTCCCTAGAGATAGCAAGAGTTCCTTCCTCAAGACCAGGTAAATCACCAAATAATGCTTTACACAGTCATTGCTGTAAGTGTTAATTCATAGAATATATAGGTTTATAATTTTAAGCATGCAGGACTCTATTTATCACAGTATGATTATAGTCTTCCATTAGCTACCATAAGAGCTTCACATCAGAGTAAAGATTAATAGCAAAATTTTGTAGAAGTAAAAAAAAGCAGATGTTTAAATACTTTCCTAGATAAATACAAGGTTGAAAAAAGCCAAATTAGAAACAGAGTTTCTTGTAGTCAAGCCTTTTGCAGTAATCCGTTAACCAACCTGTTTCTTTTTTTTCCAAGTACTGCTTAGCAACAACATTATGGAACTAGTTCAAAATTTAAAGTACTCTTCATTTTCATGTTACGTGAAGGAATATCTGATCCATTTTTAAAATGAAATAGTGGATGAGAATTAAATGACATTATTAAATGTCAGAAATATTAAATGACAGTTTGACACACTGCTGTTTGTATTATATACAGGTTTGAACAGGAGTGAGTTAAAATAGTTAAAAACTAATAGAATTATGCTAAGTCAGATATTATGCGTAAGTATGATATTATCTGTAACAATTCTGCTTATGTTCTCCAAAATTATATGATCTTTTCCATTACCCTTGTTTGAACCCTTCATTAGTCACCACCTGCTACAGGAATTTCAGAATATAGTAATTTTGCTCTAAGTAATTGGACTGAGATTCTGCTTTGACAAATGACAGTTCTCAGCGGCAGAGATCTATTTGAAACAGGCAATTGACTTTCCGACCTGTGTGATCCTGATTAGGAATCGTGATTTGGGTGATATACAAAAATGACAGATGATTGTTGACTAACATCATGTTACTGATCTGGTCTGTGTAAGGAGAAGCACCTTCTTTATTTCACAGCTGAGCTGGTATTCTGAGTGCCAGAGCTATATCAGGCATGGTATATGAGGGCCAGATAGCAAGATACAGCTTTGGGGTTTGCAAGGTAAGGTGGAGTGGATTGTAATTCCCACCCCTCCATCGAATTTGGGCTAAAGAAGACTTGAGGTAACCTGCATTATGAGCAGCAGTCTAAAAGGTGGCACAAAATAGGATAACATCTACATAGCATAGTTGCACAGAATGAACCATAATCTGACTTGAACATCAGCATGACTACTTGTGTTTCTTTGTTGATTATTTTTGGCTCTGATAATCTAAGAAAAATTAGTCTGGGCAGGACAATATTGTGGGTAGCTGTTCAGTAAAGGAAAAAAATGACAAATTATCTTTGTTTTTCAAACTTCTACTTGAATAATCACCATAAACATATGTATTGCAGTGGAAAGACTGCCATACACGTACCCAAAGAACTGGTGGGGGGAATTCATTACCTGCTTTCTTAGTAATGGGACTCAACAAAAAAGCTTTCCATTGCAATTAGTATTTTTTTAAAAAGGGGGAGTTTTCACTAGTTAAAATACCAGGCTTTGGAACTGCGCTGTCTGTTGAACACCACAAGCATTTTCTTTAGGCATAGTAACTTTATTAAGATCAGTGTGAAACACAGACCCTAAAAAGGACATTTTTATGTCTTAATCTGGAAGTATATTTTGTGTTAAGTTTAAATTTGTATGTATCAGGAGCCTAGAGTATAACCAAGGAAGCTGTAGGACATTCTGTGGGACATGTAGGACATGCTGTGGGCACACAAGGTATTTATAAGATCTAACAAGATCAATGGGTTGACAATAGAAATGTACTGTAATTCCTTCTGTCTTAGTTTTCCATATACCACTATGATATTTTCCCCTTGGCATTTTTTTGGGAAGAACATGTGGCTGTATAGAAAAATGTGGTTTTATTTTAAGCTATAAATGTAGTAGTTATCTAACTGGCCTGGCTTGCAAGCCATATCTGGAATCATGTTGGCTCTTATCTTATACTAGAAATGGACCAAATGAAATAAAACATATGACTCTCAGTTATAAGGTATTTAGCACTGTGTGTAATTGTATGTGAATGTCACTGTGCCACTTTAGGTCGTATAAATTTATTGCTTGAACAAGTTACATATGATTATAGATCATTTATTTAAAAGAAATATATAATATTGCATGCTTTTTTTCTGAATTTCCCTCCATTTTTGTGTCACTGACACATGCCAAATTTGGAAATACTGTTTCAAATTTCTGTATTATGTGATATATAGGGCTCTTTAAGACCATGAAGCAGCACTTTGTACATAAAATTGCATCTGTCAGTCTCCTCTCCCTAGGCAGTAGGCCAGTGTGATCTGGGGCATTCCTACCTCTAGGCAGCAGAAGTGAGGCTGACTGCACTCAGTGATTGCAAATTCTCCTTTCCTGTACTGAGAGGAAAGGTCATCCTGGCTGGGCTTTCAAACTATAGAGCTACATGTTGCTCTTATTATCTACCTTGATAGTAAACTCCTAACAGATTGGAAGTAATCACCTTGACAGTCATCATTCTCTGATCTACTGGGGAGAGAAACCAGGCTGCTCTATAGTTCTCCTCAATTTTATTGTTGAACTGGTAAGGAATCACAGAGGATGAGAACTCCAAGCAAAAAATGGTAAAGGCTTGTTAGATTTCAGGGAGATAAACTGAATAGGAAGCAAATAAAAGTAGTCATAAAGTTGGTTATATATACTTTTGAAATCCTATGTTGTGTGAGTTTTATGTCTGTTTGCAAGAAATTAGGTTTATATAGGAAGAGGAACAGTTACATTTATTGGTTTATACTGGTAGTTAAAGCAGTTGCTTCTAATTAGGGCTGATTAAAGACTAAAAAATACTGCATGTTTGTCTCAGTCCAAGTTAAAGTGTTCTTTGTGATGGATTGATAGAACAAGTTTGGCAGAGTGCATAAGCATCTCTCAGCATTTCTACCTTTAAATTAATAGTTAAGACATGATAGGAATATTGTGAAATATTGCACTCTTTGGGACCATTTGTTTCCATTAGGTATAATGTAAATTTGGGTTTAAAATGTCATGGATCAGTCTCATAAAATGAATATAAAATAATTGATTCATGAATCAATCTTAGTAATTTTTCTGTTGGATATTGTACTGTCCTATTCCAGGACAGTATCCTTGTTCCTTAAACAAGACATTTCTACTACTCATTTTAAATTTTACGCTGCTCTTCTATTTAAAAAAGAAGTCACATGACATATTTAATATTGAAAAATAGTCATAAAATTTTATTAGTCCATAAGCCATGCATTAGTACTATCCTTTTGCTTTTAGGGATATAATGAAATTATGTGAACAACAGCAACAAATCATCTTGGAAAAGGTGGAAACGAAGTTCAAAAGGTGTTCATGAAGTTAGTGTGGTTTTGATCACTTTATATAGAGTCCAGAATACTGATTTAGGTGCACCACCAGGCTGCTTTTGGGACTCTGATATTAAAGACCCTTGCAGACTTAACTTGTACTCTTGGTACCTTAGACATTCTGTATCACAGTCCATCCTTGCACCTCATAGTGTCATCTATTTTATTTAGGAGAAATATTGAATGAAATCTGAGCTATATTACAGAATAAATGTTAATTTTTTTTTTTTTTTCAGTTAAGTGCATATCCATACCCAGTAGGGAGATTATATCTCTTTGAATCTGCTTTTATCATTTCTACTGCAGAAACTCCCTCTGAGTGAGACCAGGTGGCAGTTTACATGCTAAATTTTCAATAATAGTGAGTGATGGCCAGTAATAATTAAACTATTTTTAGGTCTCCTTGAGTATCATCAGGAATTAAGAGAGGACTTTTCAAGCTCTGTTTCTCCTGAACAACTTCTGGAAGGAAAAAACAACCACCTCCCTTGGGAAATTTGATCTGTCTATGCAGATTAACAAAGTTTTTAATAAAGCATCTCAATAAAAAGAAGAGACATTTCTCTATGTAAACTGCATGAGAATCACCATTGGATAAGAGAATTCTACTTCAAGAAGCTATTATATTTCGTTATGTTACTTCACTGTGGCTGTAGGTCAGGGACACCTTAGTGAGCCATCTTCAACTCTGAAAACAGCTGAGCTGTGGCAAAGCAGAAGTCAGTGTGAGCTGTAAAATCCAGCTGAGAAGTAAGGTAAATACTATGGGGCTTCACTTGTGCTGAGCTCTCAACCACTGCACAGTCAGCAATTCCCAAGTCAGCAATTTTAAAGATAGCTCTTCTACAACTACTGTACCCAGTTATATCAAAGATGTGGATTCTGTCAGGGATAAAAATTGTCCCTACATATGTGATGTGTTGCTGCTAGCCTGTAGCAGGCGAACACAAGGCAAGGAGCTGAAACATAGAGACAGAGAGAGCAACTATTCTGCTCCTTCACCCAGCTAAGTGTATTTGAAACAATCTTGCTGTTGTCAGTCAGGATGTTTTTGTTATTTTAAAAAGTTACTTGATTTGTGCTTAAATGCCAGTAACTTGTAAGGAGGACCGTGCAGTTAATAAATCTGTAATTAATCATCCTTCTTTTTATAGCATCATAATCATAGCAGGGAAATTAATAAAAAAATAGTTGACATTGAATTAATACAATATATCAAACTGTCCCCGAGCTGGCCAATTCTTTGCAATATTAGGGTTTGGGTTTTTTTTGCTTTCTCAGTGTGGCATCCCTCTCCTGTCTTTACAGTGAAAACGAACCTGAAAATTTGTAGCCAGTGTGTCAGATCACCTCAGCTTGCATTCTTGCGTCTACTGTGTAGCACTGTGTCAGCAGTCTCGTACAGATATCTAGGAGATAATTCTCAAGAAACCTGAATTGAAAAAAGACCCTAGCTGAGGTAACATTTTAATCAACATTAAAATATGTCTTTTACCTAGTTTCCAAAAACATCAAATACTTGGCTTGATAAATGAAGTTATATTTGTCAGATCATCAGTTTCTGTTTGACTTTAGTAATCATGAATATTTGTGCACTTGAGTTTTATGGATTGAGATTAAGATCCCAAATACATATTTTCTAACTTGATGAATTTATACCTGCACTTTTGTGCAGTTATTTTCTAGTTATAAGCAAAGCAGTGGAAAGTGGCCACAAGAAGGAACCAGCACACTGCCAGATATAAAAAATTGTCTGGATGAATGGAAATTCACGAGTGTAGCTTTAGTCATCAATGCTTCATCATTTTGAAACTCCAGTTGATCTGAAGGATCACACACAAACCTTTCTGAAAGCCGCTCACACGGATTGCATCAAATAGAAGAACTGCTAATCGAGCTGTATTTCGTTTAAGTATGCTTTTTAAACCAGAGATAGCAGGATACAGTGCACTTAAAGACATGACCTACAGTCTAACTCCCCAGGATTAAATACTTTCAAGAAAAGGTATTTAATGACAAAGAAAAATCATCTTAGTTGTGTAGAGGAAAGAACATAATAAAGGAGTAGGCAGCCTAACATCTGGTCTAGAACCAGATGAAAATACTCTATGAAATTCAGCCTAATTTAACACAAATGTTTCTGAAACAACTGACTGTCCATGAAGGCTTTTGATATTGCCATGCATGTTCAAAGTCATTACTGCCTACCTGCCGTCAATGCTGAATATTCCAAGCAGCAGGGATGTGAATGGAGAACCTTGAAATGCTTGTCAGGGCCATTAAAACTCACTAGTGCTTCAGGACCTGACATGACATCACAGCACCAGGCCTGCCAGAGTTCAAAAAGTGTTTGGACAGCACTCAGGCACATGTTGTGATTCTTGGGGCTATCCTGTGCAAGGCCAGGAGTTGGACTTTTGGTAATCTTGTGGATCCCTTCCAAGAATTTATTATCAGTATACTCTGTGATTCTGTGGTGATATATGAGTGATAATCAAATGTCCCTGTCTGTTACTCGAGAAGTGAAGAGCCACTCGGAGCTTGTCGTTAGAGAGCACAGGGCATAGGTGTGCGTTGTAGCATGAGCTGTGCATCCGTGTGGTGGAGTAGTTCACTGGCAAAAGAGGCTTGTGTTTCCATAACAACCTAATAGCTGAACACCTCCTTAGGCAGCAAGCATTTTCTTTGAATAATTTTTTGCCTTAGGGAAATGCTCCCATTGTTAACTAGAGTCTCCCAGCCCTCAGGATGTTTCACAAAATATAATCCGCTTTTACATTTACCGCAGAAGGAGTATCATAGGTCGTGGAAAGAATGAGCAAGAGAGTCTCACAATACCCTGACACAATGACAATTTTTCTCTTAAAGGGAGAAAAGTTAGGTTCTAGCCTTTGTGTAGTTCCTTTAATAAACCTTTCAAGATACATCTTAAAAATATTTGGGGTTTAGTGCCTGTTACTCTGCACAGAAGTCTGTATTAGAATCACGGATTTCTGTGCTAGCGATTAAGAAGCTTCTCATTTCCAACTTCAGTGTACTCATGGGCAACTGCAGTCAAGACAGAGGTATCCTAACGTTCTGTCTTTGGCTAAGTTGGAGCTCTCCAGCAACTCTTCAGAAAGTAAACCTGGGTTATAATGTTTCAACTGAAGTGGTTGAACTGGAAAACAGATACCTTTTTTTCAATTAAATATTATATTTGGTCCAAATGAAAATAGTTTGATTTTGCTGTTAATGTGCTTTTTAGTAAAATTTACTTCAAAGTAAAAATTGAAAATTATCAAAATTTTTCAGCTGAATTTTTAGTCAATAACTTATTAATAGTGAAATTTAGTGTCGAGACCTATACATATTTTTTCCTCCCCTATTCTTTTCTTTCCTTTAACCCATGTTTGAGCCAAATGGAGATAATTTGGCTATGGTACAGAATGTATCAATTTATCAATTTACTTGTTTTAACAGGTTAATGTATAGTGTTGTCCATTCAGAGCTTCAAGATACACATCTGTGCCAGAACACTATCAGAAATGACACCAAGCTTCTCCTGACTTTCAGTGATGGCACATTTTGTATTTGTCATTCAGACTGCCCCAGTATAGAGTGCACGTTTCTTATCAGAAGCTATTTTGTCTACTACATTAACATATATTTATAGCTAAGATTTTTTAATTCATGTGACATTTTCATTCAAATCAAGAGAGTGATGATGGAAGAGTGAAATATACAATAGCTCTTCCATCTTGCATTTTGCTGGGTTTTTTCTTCAGTACAACTAATACTTTTTTAAGCAAAAAAACCCTTCAAAACCAGATAAGATTTCTGAAGTTTATGCCTAGATTATTTGTTGCTTTAGCTGTTTCTATAACAGAAATTAAAATCTTATAATTTCTTTTAATTTCTAAAAAGTATTTTCTGGCAGTTTATAGTTCCTTTTATTTTCTCAAAGTACAAATCACCAAATGATGAGAAGCTTGGGAGTTTTGTTTCATCCTAATAATATTTTCATATCTTTTTTTTTGTATTTCTGATATTATTTAATTAGGATGCCTTCTACCGACTTTTTAAAATGCTGTATAGTTCACCTGTGGTCTTATGTTGGTTACTATTTTGCTGATTGGTGACCAGCTGGTCTCGATGAGTAGGTCTTCAAGTGGTCTGAGTCTCAGAGGCTAACATGTATTCCCAATGCCATTGGTGTTAGCACATGTTTTGCCACTGATTTCAGCTGGGTTAGATTTTCACTGTGTACATTATCTTCCAAAAGAAGGGTCTTCATTAGGATTAAGGATTAGCCAAATTAAACTGATATAAAACTGGGTAAAATATCTCTTGTATTAGGAGAAGAAAAATGAGGTACTATGTGTGAGAATATTTCCTTTCTGATTTTGTCTGAAATCAGGAGAAGATGCCTCTTAAATTAGCTGCTCCGCTGTTGTAGTTGGAAGAGGCTGTAGACAGGTCAGTGAGGTGTGCAGCTCTGATTTCTGTCCTGTTAACTACCTCCCTCTAATCATGTGACAACGTGCTAAAGCTGTGACCCACTTTAGCTATATTTGAGTAGTGTTCAGGAGGTGAGTTAGACAGCCTGAAAGTTCTTTCCATAGTGAGGTTCATTCCCAGGTTGTCCAGGTAGGGCAGGTTTCTGGTATTACCCAAGAAACAATCCCTGGAGATCTGTATTCACTTTATGCAGGCAGATACTGTCCCATATTCTTTCTTGACCTGTCTGTACCCTGCTGTCAGTAGATACACCCACAGTGCACGTATTCCCTCTCTAATGTCTAAAGAAAACGTATCTGTGCTTTATTGTTTCAGTTTCCTGTACAACATGGGAATCAGTTTTCTTGTTAGAAGTTACAAAGGAAGAGAAAAAAAATTAACCTTTTTTGTGCTAAATAAGCACCATTTTCATTAGGATTTTACTCTAATTATAAACGTATTAACAGAACAAATTAAGAAAAGAGGGAAAATAAAAGATAAAAAATTTCAGTAGCAATTCATTCACTGGCTTCCCCTCTAAGCAGTTCTACACAGTGTGAGATAAAGCCATAGCTTGTCCTAACACAAGCTATTCCCTTAGTTATTCTATATTAAACAGTGAAATTTTGTATTTGAACAAGCCTCTCATCACAAAATTCTCATATTAACGACTAGAAAATTGAAATCCTCCACTTTTGTCATCATGTGAGTGGCAGTCTCTAGCTCCAAAGCACTGTCTTAAAAATTAATTCTTTCCTGTGTTGGGAATGAAAAAAATTCTGCTTTTTTGTTTTGGGGTGGTTTTTCTGTTTGTTTGTTTCACTTTCCTTTTGACAAAATCAGAATTTATCCTGCAGGGCTAAAATAAAACTTCAGTGTCCCAAACTGAGAAGTAGACAGTGGAACAGACAGAAGTATTCAGTGGTTGCTGTTTCTAGAGTGCTTTCTTGGCTGACTCTTGTCCATTTAACTGGCAGCTTTCAGAATCCTGACAAGGAGCATTAAAAGAATGAGGTCTTTGTGGACTTTTTGACACTCCTCCTACCCACAATGGATTTGTAGGATGAAGATGGTAAAACTGTTACCTTTTTTTCCATTTGGGTAGTGCACACTTCTCATGCACATATATCTGGAACAATTCAGTATAAAATATTTTAAATTTCCTCCATTTCAAATATAGACCCCTTGAATAAAGTTTATTAATCCAAATGTACTTGTCGTATTTACCACTATTCAACGAACTTAACATTTTATTTTAAAAACCCAGCTTAAATAATGAGATCCTGTTTTTCTGAAGCCATGCTAATTTGCATGACCTATATCCCTTCCATTTATTATTAATGGTGATCCATATCAGCTATTCCATTATTCCTGATCTCAGGCTGAAAGCCTATAATGACCAAGGTTACTCCATTAGCTTTCTTTTAGTCTTCTTAAATCTTATCAATATGACAGGTACTATTAAGAAACAGCACAATTTTTTGAGATGACTTCTTGCCAGATCTTTTCAAATTCTTGGATACAAATTAGATAGATCTCTTGATTAAAAATTTCTAGCTTTAGTAACTCTCATTTCACATTCCCTTTGGATAACTTCATGTGAGTTTCTATTTGGTATTTAGGGAAAATATTTCGCATCTCTCTGTTTATAATATTATTGCTCCTGCCATATTTCTAGCATAATGTGCCATAATTTCATTTGTTTCCTTTTCCATTTTCCCCCTCATTTTTATGACCTTGATGCAGCAGAGGTCATATGGAAAAACAGCATTATAATCATAAAGGCTTCTTCAGAATGCATATGCACAGGAGTCTGAATTGAGGTTGCACACGTCATGTCAATTCTTACATATTGCAGCTCTAATGTACTTTCCTTTAAAACCTTATAATCCCTCTAAAAGGTTTTTAGTATGTAATTATCCTAATTGCTCCCCATCATATGCTCCCCTGGATAACATCTCTGATAATATCCTGAAGAATGAAATGTTAGTCTTAAAAACACTCTGTCATATTTGAAGTTAAAACACATGAGGATGACTGATACCACGTGAGCAGTTCATTATCAAAATATGTGCACATCTCCGCCCATCCACTATGTTCCAGTAAATATGTTTACGTTGTTAAAGTAATTTCATTTTTCAAAGGACTAGGTTCCATTTTCACTACAAACTGAGAGAAAAAGGCTTCTGCTCAACATATGTTAAACATTTTCTGGTGTTTCATTGGGTTTTTATTATTATTCATTAAAGTGCAGCTGAAAAAAATCAGCCCTCGCAGGAGTTTTTGGCAATTTTTGCAAATGAGTGCTCATCAAAGTGTGTGCATTCTGACCAACGCTCAGTTTCATCCATCCTGGTGTGATAACTGTCTAGAATGATCTCATTATACACTTGACTGCATGCTGTCAGACAAAAACCCTTTTTCAAATCAAAACAATAATTCGAAGGAACATAATTATTTTCAGTTATTTTGCATTTTAAAGCCCACATGCAAATATTATTTACCAGGATTTGAATTTTTCTTTGTTAAATGACGATTAGTTGCAACATCCTTTCTAAGTACTTTTGAGTTAGGGATGGAATATATATAGACCACATAGAATATATTCTGTTCTAGTAAGTAATACTACTAGAGTGCTCATGAGTGCTAATGAGATTATTTGATCATTGAGCAGTTGTAAATGATAGTGCCTTTCATAAGTGGCAGTAACTTAATAGATATATGGGAAACAATACTTCTGTAAAACTCATCAAATTGCTAATAAGTAAACAAGTAACAGTAAAATAAGCTAATAAGTAACAGTAAAACTTCATCTTAATTTGTTTACAGTTTACATGCATCTGGTATATTCTAGAGGAATACAAGCTTGAAATGGGTATAGCACCGCATGGAGATCTTAATATGCATTTAGCTAATATTATGTGTCTCCTGATGCACCTCCGAATTTTCTGCAAACCTTAAGTTGAATTTTGTACAAAGCTTTTCAGTTTGAATCTTACTCCATTTTAGAAGCTGGGAAGAACCAGTTGTCTTAAGTTCATACTTTTTATGCTGTTATATTCAAGACTTTGCATATCGTGCTCTTTTGCATTAACTTGAAACTGAGTCCTACAGTTTGAGAGATCAGTGCTCAAGAGATAGTGCTTCACTTGAGTTATGTCTATGATGCAATGCAGTTCAAGTAGTGTAAAAAAAACTAAAGTGGTTTTCAGAAACATTAGAAATGCAATATAGATATGTGTTGAATCGCACAATAAACTCTGTCTTTTGTGGAAGATTAATTTCTCCACTGTTTGGTCTCTCAATTTCAGGTGGTGCTGGTCTCTGAATGATTAACCGATAGACACTGCAATATACATATCTTAGGGTACTCTAGACATACTCAGCATTGCAAATGTTCCTGATCTCTCCTACTTCCACTCCGTGTGATTTTTCCAGCTTTTGTGTTGGAGGTTGCAAGTTTTAACATGGTTTATTAGGGAATGGTTTGTGACTTAATGTGGATGGCAAGCAGATGTGTAACACAGTTTTTATTCTGTGATTACTTTTGATTTAGCTATTAGATTTGATGACTTGGGCAATCCCTTGTATTTCTGTGTCCCATATCAGGGATGTGGAAGATCAAGCTGAGAACCCTAAGTATCAGGCTGTAATATGTGTGACTACATCTGTATGGCAGAACATGAGGATTCTATTCAATGCAGGGTGCATCCTGTGTGCATCCCAGCTCCATGCCAGACACTCCCTGCAGTAACTCTACCCTTTGCTCACCACTGAACAAATTAAAAAAGTTTTTCTGGTTCTTCTGACTGACAGTCTTTAAGAGAATTTCTTTTGGTGACTGACCGTGTCAAAATTGGAATATAATTTTAGCTTATATTGTACAATTAGCTGAATATCCACACTGATGATTTTATTTCAGCATTGGCCTGAATCATATCTGAAATACTAGATTTTCTACTGTCTACTTCTCCAGCAAAAACCAACTTAAACATGGTAATTTTGTGAAAAGAATTAAAAGATGGTATTTAACACTTTAACACGTTTAACTGTGTTCCACTGGGAACTCTTTTTAATGAGAATTATGTGTTTTATGCAATTTGAATAAACTTCTCTATTAACTTTGGTACATTTGGAAAGCAGAAATCTTGGCAAGGGTTGCAAAATTTTGTTAAAGTCAAAATATTTGGGAAAATATTAAGCAATTTCTAAAATAAACCAATTTTGTACATAATGAACAGATTTATTTGCTTTATTCAGTGTCATAAATGATTAAAAAATAGAAAAACATTGATTCCTAGTGAAGGTAATCAGTGCTGCGTTTTCTAAAAAAAAATAAAATTCCTTCCTGTTCTATTTTAAGCTAAATAAAAACCACTCATTTACTTCCATTTTCTCTGCTTCTGTCTCCCTTTCTCATCTGCTAGTCCTGATGGTAACATGTAGCTTGCTGCCAAAAAATTTTCTTCTCTTACATTACAGAGATTTTGTTCTTTTTATACTGTTTTCTTTTTGTGCCGCCTCAAATGAAAACCTGAAGAGTGCAAGAGATGTAGGATTTTGCTATATATCAAAATAGGGTGGGAACGGGTTTCTATTGCCAAACCACAAACATATAGTTGCAGCATATATTTAATAGTGTCTAATAGAATAATTTGCTACTGCAACAGGACATCAAACTAGTCTTTTCCTTTTTTTTACTGATATGCATTGAAATACCTCAGGTTTGGAAGAACTCTTATGAAAGGATATTTTCACACTCAGCTGCTTTATTGTTGTCAGAAACCAGGAAGTTTTCAAAAGGACCATTTCATATTTTGTAGCTCCAGAGCAGCACATATTCTTTCTGTAACACAGCATAACATTGTGTGTAGTAGTAACTGCTCTGGATGATGACATTAAAACCAGCTGTTATTGAGAATAATCTTTCCAGTCTAGCTCCAGCTCCAGTTCACCCCATGTCCTTTTTCTTTCAGAAATCATTCTCTCCCTGCTGGAAGATACATAATAAATAGTACAGCACAATTAAAAGCCATTTTCTTACCCGTAGTACTGAGATTGACTCTAAATTTTTATCCGAGAGCATTTCCATTACTTTTACATCTATTTATGTCTTACTTAATGGTGAAAAGATATCAGAACTTTCTGTGAATATTGTATAAGTGAATTTTGAAAACAATACTTCTTCTGATCAATTATATAAATTGTCTTTCAGAACTTTTCTCATTCAACAGGCTATAACTGCAACGAGGATTTGCTATTGATCAACTTAATGAAAGTGTTAATTGCTTTGTGAAGTCACTGCAAGAAAAAGCAAGGCATTTTACAAATTGCTGTTCCAACTGCCAGGGTATCAGCCTGATAAACATAATGTGGGATGCATTTGTGATGCATATTCTAATGGAATAGTGGCATTTCCAGCAGGAGGTTAGTAGTGGTTAGGAGTTCTGCCAGTAAGAGTGACAGGGCTTACGTGAATCTTGTCCTTGGTTTTAGTTAAATTCTTACCTGTATTCCAGTGTGGTTTAATTGTGATTCTTTGTTATATTTTGAGGGTTTTAAGTTAAAGATACTTGAAAATTTTAAGCCATATTTTTCTCCATAAAACTTGGCAACCCCCCATAGTTCCACTTAATTATAATTCCTCTTTGTTTCTGCTCCACTGTGCTGGAATACTCCTTGTCTGAATATACTGATTTGGCTCTATATCAAACAAATGGGCCAAAGCTGCATGCTCTAGAGATTGAGATTTACTCTTTTGCTGTCTTCAGTTTACACACTTCATGTTTTCTTTGGAGGTGGCACAAAAATGGCATACCTCTTCAATATACACAAAGTTTTGTGCTATCATTCCTTTATGTAGTTAACTGCAGCCCTCAAAAATTCCAAGAGTCTATCTAAACTATGTATCTGTGGTCTCTATAACCAATGTAGTAGATTGTGTTAGTGGAAATAGTTAATGGGAGAATTTTAAGAAATCTACAAAGCTAGCATGTGCATCTTAGAGAAACCAAAACCAAAATAAGAGGAGAAGCCTGTGACAGTAGCAAAATTAAGTATGTTGAAGCGTCAAGAAAATTCTAAACACTCAGAGAAGAAGTTATGTAAATCCTGCTTTGTCAGTCAGAAGGTAATATTACTAATGTCTAAATATATAACACTTTTATAATATATAATTTTATCTGAATTTCAGGAGATAGAAAATAAATTAATGCAGGAATATTGGTAGAAAAGGATAGAATTTTAATGTTTTTGAAATGAAAATGCTATATACAAATAAGATACATAAAATATGGCAAAAAATTTTGGCACATTAATTAAAATATGGAAAAGTTGTGAATTAAAAAATGCAATCAAGTTCTTTAAGGGTTTTGAGTTATTAGAATAATGCTGTAGTGCCACAAATTAGCTGTTAACGGTTGGAAGTTGGATCATGTTATTCCACAATTATCCACAGTATTTCCTTTATATTTCTCAAGTCGTTTGGACACTATCAGAGCAACATATTGGTCTATATAACTGGCCCACATTGGTTCAGATGTTTTGGTATCACTTTCAATTTGAACAGGAAAGACCATAAACATTCCCTGAATTCTGTGTATTAGTATTTTATCTGCTGGACAAGTTCTTTATGCCTAATGAGTATAACCATTACACTGGATACAAAATGCAATATATATTAACAAGATACTTCTTTCAGTGTAAATATATATTAAATACAAAAATATAAATTTTCAGGGTGAGAATTGAGCTTTCTGAATCTCTCTGAAGCTGCTCAAAAATTTAGATACTTTAAATAAAAAAACTGGCTCTTGAAACATTTTAAAACATAATTTCTATCTCTTTGTTTTTCAATTTTTTTTGGTTTGCACTTTGATTTCAGTGTTCTGATAAAGAACTTAATTAATTAATTGATAATTAGAAGAACTGAAGCTGATGAAAATATAGTTTTTTCTATTAATTGATTTTCACTGCAGCTGTAGATAGATGTATATTGGGAGGTTTATCTTCAAGACTGCTTAAATTATTTATTAACTGAGCTTGATCCCTGGGGTGTATGGCTATCATTGGTATTACTTAAATTATTTGAGAGCACTTACTCTCACCACCTTTTGTGATTTATTTTCTGAAATAATTTGACGATGTAGCCTGATTAAGAAATCATCTGTTGCCTTTGTAATAGTAGAATATTTTTTCTGCACAGCATGGTTTGGTTATTTTCTTTGGATTATAGGAGAAGCCTTATGAAATACTAAGGCATGCATATGTTCACACTCGGTGATCTCTCACTGATAAGTTATATTTAAAAATAAGCACAGGCATCCCCAATATATACCATTCTTTTTTGGGGTAATTTTTTTTTACAAGGCTTTTCAGCATTCCAGTTTTTAATCAATGGTTACAATAACCAAAAATATTTTGGTGCCTGTATCTATGCCCTATGCTTTTCATTGAACTTCCAGAACTATGATGTCTATATGCTGAGACAATGCAAACATAATTTAAAAAAAAAGTCATAGACAAGTGCAATCATTTCATTACAAACCTTTTAAATATGGAAAAGCCAATAAAAAAATCATTACACAAAAAAAAGGTAGATGGCAAAAATATGGCAACCGTGTAGTATTGTTTTTGGATGCTCAATTACACATCAGCAGCTTGCAGAGGCAGTCTCAAAAGGTTACTCAGGAAATGGTGGAAATCACCCATCATCTCTCATTAGTACTTAATGAGAGATGTTTTTCCAGACAGTTGCCTGGTATTACAAGGGTTATGCAAGCTTGAAGCAGTTCCAAAGTCTATTTGTGCAGGTGGGTGATTAGAGGAAATAAAAACTTGATAATCGTCATACCCAACTCTCTTGGATGATGCAGAAACAACTAAACAGACCCCCTGCTGCCACTGGAATGCACTTCACTGGTAATTAATTCCAAATACAATCCTGAAAGAGCTGCCTCATCCAAGATCGGGCCGGTTATAGCTTCAAGTGCTTTCAACAAGATAGTTGCAGATATATATTTACAATTCTACTCAGAACAATGGTTATTCAGGTTTAAGTGTGTGGGAACCAAGCAAATTCAAAAGAGCAAATGAGAACTGTTGAGTCCAACCGTTCTCCCTGTGCATCCAGTGTAGCTACCTACTGATTCTGTTATTCACTGTTCCATCTGTTCTTTTGAAATGTGTCTGGTAGTGTTTGTTCCTTGAAATCCTGAAATAAGTGATTGTCCTTATCTGTAATTTGTAGATTTATGTTATATTGAATAGTCATGTAGGAGAGAAGATTTGCTGTGGGGATTTAGTCAAGTTAAAACAATTTCAAAGCTGAATCCTATTCTATGGGAAATTATTTAGCCCTATTTGAGGCTACTCTGTAACACAATTTATTTTTATCTGCCTGACAAAATAGGAGATTTTCTAAATTTTTTGTGGATTTCTGTGTGAACTACTTAATTTACTATATGCACTTGCTGTTAATCTTTGTAATAGGTACACCACTTACAGGGGACACCACGTTTTTATCACACGTACTATCCAAGAAGTCTTACACATGGCATCTCTGAATCAAATCTGTGGGATTCCTGCTATTTTGTGACCTCTGCTCAGTTTTTCGTCTGCATTAGTTTTTTCCAACTTGATGGCTTGGTCTCCTACCTTGTAAATTTGCTGTTGCTGGAATCCAGCTGCCAAGACTGATCCAGAATGAATAGACTGAGCCCAAGTGCTGTCCTCATACAAACACACATACTTTTACTGAAGTTTATAGGTTTGTTTAAGAATTATGGGTTGATTCTTGCTCTGCCTTAGAAAAGGCTGTTAATGAGCTCTCTACAAGATTCAGGGCATCACTGGGCACGAATTCTCTTTACCTTGGAGAATCAGTTTTAGATGACTCTTCATCGGTGCCTGTGTCTCTTTCTTACTTGTAGATCAAGCTCTAAGGTTCCCTGAAGCATAATCAGGGCAGGTATCTTGGTCTCCTCAGGATGAGGGTATCAGCATATCCCTGATAAAGTTTCTGTATCTTTGATTATCACAGGAATCAGAAACTACTGTTTTCACTAGTTCTCCGATTTGATGATGAGTGGTAATTCTTTTTTCATTCCGGCTATGAAGATTTTAAAAGGACTAGATGACTAGATGACCCCATTTTTGAAGAGCATTAAAACCTGCTCCTAATGGTACCACACATGATGGGACTTACCTCTAATGTGTTAATTTCTTAACCAGTCAATTAAGAGCCATTCTGGTGGCTCTGTTCTCTGCAAGGAGATGCATGTAAGTTCAGTCACTGTGGACCGATCCTCCAGAAATAGTACGATTTCCATAATATCTCTTTTTGTACTCTTCCAAGATTTATATTGTGATTATGACTGATTTCTCTCCAAGACAGAAACTTTTTGCCTTCATGTGACATATTGGATGTTAAGAGGACATATAATATGCACAGACAAAGGCACTCCAATTTTTTTTTTTTTCTAAAGACAGATCCAAAATCATAGAAATTGCCAGACTAGATAAGAATTTTCTAATGGTCTAGAAAATTGAGTCTGCTATAATTGATCAGACTTAGGTCTGTCTTGTTACCACACTAAAAAGCATTTTGAGCCCAGACGGCACTGAGCTGTCTGGACCTTTATCCACATATTTGCGTTGTCCTGATGCTGGTGTGTCCAAAACAGATGCAGGATTTTCACCTACCTTCAAGTAGTTTGAAGCATAGCATGAAATATTCTACACTGAGCAGAGCCTGAGAAAGCTCTTACTAATAACAGGGTGCCTTTGGATTTGTGTTCCATTTATGTGTGCAGGTGTATCTCTGTATATTTATGTTTTTGTGCACATTCATTTTCCACCTTTGTCTTTTTCCTCCCCTAGATTTGCAGGATACAAATCTATCTAGGCCCTGAGTTTATAGTATAAATCTCTCCAAGGTCATAATGATTAGAGTTTTGTGCTTTAAGTATTTTGTTCATGCCTAGTATTAACTATACAGATGCTTTGAAATTTACTATATGTATTTAAACACAGCATTAGGTGTGTAGTGTATAATCTGGTCCTAGGTTATTGCTGGTCCATACCTCTAAAGTTAAATACACATCTCTTCCATTTTTATAGCAAATTGTGAATCTGAGACTATAATATTTAAGTGACTCCACAAATAGTTGGAATATGGAAATAAAATAGGTGGAGTATGCATTTGCATTTTGGCTCAGAGCACTGGATGGGAATATGAAGTAAATCATCATTCACAGTTACTATTTATTGCTTCAGTCACAGGCCAGCTTTGGAGCACATAAACCAGATTCCTTCTGGATTTGAAGCTTCGTTTTAGGTGGGCACCAAAAACATAGGGTCCTTCTGGAAGCTGGAAGTTGTGAGGAGCATGTATAGTGGGGGTGTTTGGTAGAATAAATAAGTTGCTATAGAGTGCTAAAAGTTCAAACCCACATATATTCTAAATTGAGTGTCATGCAGATGAACTGCTTTTGATCTGCGGATCCATTGCCATTACACTAAGTTGCAGAAACAACTGATGTAATAGCTAATACAGACATAACTGTAAATTTTGATAAGGATGCTAGCATGTTTCTGCAATGTAAGTAGAAAAATAGATTAACTGTGTGTTCCATTTTACAGCTTTATTTCTGAGGTGAAATCTAATTATAACTATATTTCTGGAATATGGGCTGTGTCTGGCTGTTTGATATTTTGCTTGCTGGGCTGTAGTAAGTGTTCTGGTTAGTGTACCTGGTATTGCCTGGTAGTTAATATTGTGGCATTATATACATATAGTGCCTTTTCTCTGAGTACATTTTGAGAAAAAAAAAATTTCTTAGAAAAGTTTCAGGGAGCAGTTTGTTCTCACAGTACATAGTGGGATGAAAATCTCGACTAAGCACTTGTTGAACTCTGGTGTTATGGTCTGTTCTTATTCATGTGGGCATTTTGCTCTGTGCAGCATTCCCTAAGAAAAAAGACACGTGAAATTGACTACTAATGGCACATAGCACAGGAAAAGGCAAGATTCCTGGTGCATGACTTTTATTTATCATTTTAGCTAAACAGTTAACATTTTTATGTTTTTGTCTGACATTTCAGAAGACAGCTGTAGAATAACACCTTGGTTTGCTCTTACAATGTACTAAAAGAAGACCACATTAATTCATGCTCCTTGTTCTATTCTATTTCCTTTGCCCTGAAATAAAGAAAATGGAGAATATCAAGTGCTCGGTAAGCATTTGCAAAAATCAGAATAAGCTCCAATTACCTAGACCTTGTGACAGTTTCTCATGTGTGATAGATGAAGGAAGGAATATTGTTAGAGCATGCTGCAGTTCATTCGTTTTTAGCTGCTAGATGATCCCTGGAGCCTGATGTTATCTGATTTACACAGAAACATCTAGGTTATTGCAATGTGAACCAGGAACTAGAAGAGAATGACAGCTGTAAACACTTCCCTGTTGGCCCCATTTGTAGCACCTATCAGAAATTCAGCAGGAGAGCTAATCTTTCCTAGGTAAATTTGGTAGGTTCTTAAGTTTCCAAGTTCTATTTGCTATGAAATTTTTTTCTGAAACTTGCAGTTTTGCCATTATAGTTACCCAAAGGGGAAAAAATTGCTTTAGTTTTGTCACCAGAGAAAATTAAAACATTATTATTTTATAATTTAATTCCAAATTAAATATATTCAAAGATACTCTTAATGAAACCATAAGTACTGTGTTGGTAAACAGGCAGGTCCTCTAAACTGGTTGCAGAAACTAATTTGATGGTGTTGTTCTCTCTCTGATGGAGCAGACCCAGGTAGTAAATCATTATTGGTTGCCTAATGGGAACGTCCTACTGTGAAAATAAACAGCTGTCCACAATAAAGAAATTGTTTACAAGAAGCCATTACATTTCAGACACTTAGCCCCTTGAGAAAGAAGGAAAGGCATGAAATACTGAGCAGTTGGATGTTTTTTCTGAGCTATTTATTAAAAAAAAATTGTATGGCTTCTTTTTGTAAAGCTTTGTTTCTAGACTCTATAAACATGATCTTTTTTTTTGTATGGCCACTTAATTTTTCTTGGAAAGACAGACTGTAACTACTCTTTTCTGAGATTGCTGCATATTGTGTATGCTGCTGAATTGGTTATGGTTGTGTTCACACACTGAAGCTAGAGAATTTTTTCTCAGATGTCTAGTGGGGCATGCAACAACAGCCCTGTTCCCTCTCTTGCATGCCTTCCAATAAATTTTCCTTCCAAGAATGTCACTCTAAGTCAGTTCAATGCCACTTGGTGGGTCTGTATGTAGGGGCAAAACCTAGCCTTCAGTGAGCTGCTATTGAACATGGTCAACAAGAAGCCTTTCCTATGCATAGACCAAAATCTTGCCGATATAATTAATAAAATAACAGACTCCTCTATTACCCTCTTCTACATATTTAAAGGGGGATTAAACTGAGCTGAGGTGACTATGGACAAAGCTTTGAAACAGAACAAACTGGTGGGCAGACAACTGCATTTTTACCATCAGCATCAATCTGCATTTCTTATGATCTGTCCTTTCAGTGATCCATCCTTGAGATACTTCTGCATCTTCAAGACTAATTTCACTTGCAAGGCTTTCATATGCTAAATAGCTCAAGGGCAGTTGTGCAAAGCACAGCCACATGGGCTCACAGGGAAATAGTGATGGAAAGGCAGGGGCTGCTGAAGTATGGAGGGGTTTCTGTTCCTTATAGCTTTAGCTGTTTGTCAGAGACAATAATTCTGTTTGTTTCTCACACCAGTGACTGATTTAGTGCACTAAGTACACTTAGCTGGATTCATTTGGAGAATTTCTCACTCCTGAATTTATTTCTTACCTTCCTATATGGTGCCTGTATTCCCACATTTGTTGACAGCAGTTTGGTGTCTCCCCAAACTCAGGGCAGGGATCTCTTAGAGCAACTCTGATTCCTCAGTAAGGGAGGTTCACTGATGATTTTCTATCTGTCCATAGAGTGAAAGAAGATGCTATTTCATAGTCTGGAGCAGAAGAGGCTGAGGCTTTCAGCTCACTTAAGGTGTTAGTCATATCTAGCCTTTTTCTTCACTATGAGATGTTCTGAATATGGCAAGGCTTTAGAGATGTCTCTTCTTGTCAAATGCTTATCTCTACTTTGATGACCTGGGCTTTCAAACCACAGAATACTCATTTACATGGTGCATGTGAACAGTTTTAAAGTTAGGCACCAGGTCAGACAGGAAAGAATATGAGAGGCTTAAGGCTTTCTCAAATGCTATCAAAATTCTTCTGTGTCAGTTATGTTATTGTGAGAATTCATTTTCAATTCCTTTCTAAGGCTGTGTAAAAATTCTTTTGATACATCGTATTAACACACATTTATTGCTTTATGAAATAAGTCACTTCAGATCCAAGCTTTCTGTGCACACTTGTGGTGGTTCATGAAGAACTCATCTGTGTGGTAAGACTGCATACCTAAGGGACTGGCAATTTCAATGAGATACTTTTTTTAAAAAGTTGCACTTTTCTGTTTCTGTGGCAGGGAGGGCTCCCTCTGTCAGGTAACACCTGAGGTCTCCATTGTGGATGTCTGCCAATCTCCTATCTAAACTTTTGTTTATGCTTTCAGTAAGTGCTGTATCAGTATTGCTGAAACATTCCTGCCTGATATTTGTTTTAGAAGAATATGACAGTCTGTATTTGATTAGAAACTTTAAGACCTCATGCAGTTACATAGTGTTTCTGCAGGAAGTATATCCTAGAATCATTCATGCTGTGAAAGTATCTGTAAGTTGGATATCATAAAGTTTACATTCCTGAAACTATCCCCCACTGTCCTATGTTAATGTAATTGCTCTGTTAATGTAACTGGATATTTCCTTCCCTTTGAGGTCTCTATTACACTTCCAAGAATTCTTCCAGGTTAGTAGGGCTGAGAGAGAGAAGCTTCTGTCATTGCTTTCGCAGAGGCATTTGTGACTTGTGCAGATGGAGGAGCTTATATGTGTACCTGCAGGATTCTCCAGTGTAAGAGAGCTGCTTTTGCTTGTCGGTGTTGGGGTTTTTCTGGAGTGGATTTGTCCACTGAGTGGAAGGACATATTTGAGAACCACCACAATCACAAATAAATTTTCTTTCTTCTGTGAACCCTGCAGGCTGTCAGTTGAGGCCTGCAGACATGAGATTTGACATGGTCTGGATGCAGAGCTTCAGGTGTAACAGCACATTTAGGAGCATGGAGCACATCTTTGTGACTCACAGAGAAAGGTGCTCAGTAAACTCACAGACACTCTAATAACCACCATAGCCATGCACAGGCAAGGGCATTTTCCCCAGGATCTGAACTAAAGCATTTTGTTACTTTTAGAATTCTAAAGGCATGAAGTAATGTGGAATTTTTGGCCTTCTGCTAAGTCATTTCAGTGATTGGTTACTATCACAGCTAAGAAGCTATTTCATCATCCTGTCTGTCCTCTGATTTGATTTTTACTAACTTTACATTCATCAAACAGCATTAAGAACATTTAGAGAAGGTAAGAATAATATTTTAAGTCTTTTTAATGGTCCTTCACGGTGCCATAAAATGGCAAGAGCAAAGTATGCCCAAAGAGCAGTTTCCCATGTACATGCAGGTGTGCAGGTATTTTTAAGCCAGCTGTAGGTTATCTAGCTGAGGTAGTGCTGGAAAAGAAGCTACTGCAGTGCAGAGCTTTATGGAGGATGCACATTCTACCTGAGAAACTAAGCATGTTTTCATGTAATTAGTCCTTGCTGGTCAGTTATGCTAATCAAAATCACAATGTTAAGTAAAGCTGTCAATGATGGCTATTAGCATGTTCTAGGTTAGTATCTGTTTGTGTAACATGTAGAGATGGGTTGTATGTGTTAGCATTTCCCAGGATGAGCTAGAAGTTGCATTATAAATCTCTCAAGTCACCCCTGTTATAGTGGTAATATTTGGATTCACAGTCAGTAATTTAAGGTAATGGAAGTAAAATATTCGTGCTTGGTTTCCACCTTATTTTGTTCAGATATTGAGAGAATGCTGTATCTTGCCTTAACATAGAATAAATGAATGGGCTGAAAAAATAAGTGTAGATATGCAATACATTCCTTAACAAATATATTTGAATTATATTAGGTTTTGTAAGTCTAACCAGTGTTCTGAGTAACCTTCTGTTTTCAAATTTCTTTTTTATTTTGAAATACATGAAGTATTTGTAATTTCACATAGGCGTTATTTTTATTCACAGATAATGCACCTCAGGTAGCAATTACCGCACCAGGATCTGGTAACCATAGAAACAGCTCTACAGGCCCAACACCTGACTGCTCTCCTCCATCACCAGACACTGCACTTAAAAACATAGTGAAAGTCATACGTCCTCAGGTAGGTGCTCACCATAAGCATCCTCTTATTTGTTGTGTTTCTCGTTTTCATAGCAGGCTATGATACACGTATTGTAAGAGGATGTTATGGCTTTATGCATTTGAATAGGGCAAAGACACAAACAGAACATAAAATACTTTTTCTACTTAAGAATCAATCTTATTAGCAGAAGAAGATAAAATCTTTTATGAATGAGCTCAAATGTACAGAGAGATATCTCTACATATTTCTTACAGCCCTAGTGATAAATGAAGCCCTTATGCAGTATTTTGTATTTTTGCATACTGTTAGTTTTCTTTCAAGGTTATGTTCAGATTCTATCAGTATTATTTCCATATTACTTTTTCAGATTTACTTTCTTCTTTCTGCATCTCCATTTATGTGAAGTTATAATATTTTTTTATTTTACTTTCCCATATAGTATTGCTTATGAACTTCCATCCGTCCTAACTATCCATATTTCTAATACTGTTTGGGAAACAAGATACATAATATGTGTAAAACTTGAGTGCTCCATATAATTCTGTAAGGAGTGCAGCTTTTTCAAATCAAAACTTTAAAATAAATACATGTTAGAACTTGATTCAGTAGTATAGAGGTAATCAGCATAGGGGAGTTTGTTCTGGAATCATGGGATCATGGGATAACATAAGTCAGAAGAAACTTTGGGATGGTCTATTTCCTTGTTAAAAAAGCCATGACATTAGGTGTGCCGAAGCTAGCTGGGACAACTACATGCCAAATTGACTAATTGTAAAACTTTTTTAGTGTAAATCAAAAGAACTTCCTCTCCTACTAATTTAGGGTTCAAGTGCAGCCATCTGTTCTTTATTGCTGAATTGATCTCTTCAACCGAGCCACTCTGATGCCAGTGGATGCAGGCTGTGTTTCATCAGTATGTCACTGGCATTTGTTTTACTTGAGGAGTGAAACAAGCTGATGGACACATGATATTTTCTAGGAGTTGTATAGGCCAGGTTGTTTTGGTACCACACAAGTGACTGTGTTACAGTGTTGGAGGTGACTCTTCCTTTCAGTACTCATTGGAGCACATTGGAGCACACAGTTCAGAAGGTCTTGCAGAATTAAAGTAATTACTAGGTACACTTGCCATTTCTGTCTGGGAGCCACTGGCTTCCTATGGCTGACACTGTCACTGCACAATAATTCAAGTGACTGGCTGGTGCAGACCATCCCCTTCTAACGCCACTGCAGTTCAGGTTCCACGTGCTGGTTTAAATCTAGATTGCACAGGGTCTAAAATAAGTTTCTTCTCCTTTTTTATTTTTATAGTTGTTTCTCATTTTGTTTCTGTAGTGTCTCTGTCCCTCCCACCCTACATCAGTCTATAGTACTGAAATGCCTCTTTCCCTCTAAGCTGTTTTTTATAGCAGGCGACAAACAAACAGAAAGGTAATGAAATATTGTTGAAACAAGCTGTTGTGTGATAGCTTATTGAAAATAGCATTTAAAAAGCTGTTTCCATCATGATATTGCCAACAGATGGACCCAGAACACTGAATGGTGATGTTCTCCTGCTAGTTAACTTTGAATGAATTCAGCACATTCTGGGGAGCTATTTTCAAATTTAAATAATTCCATTTACTGACTCACAGTGTTCTCATCATTCTGCAGAACAAAAGCTAGCTCTGTGATATATATGGTCAGAACTTTACCACATTTCCTAAAATGTCTCTCACGTGGCCCTACACGTGCCATGCTCCCTATGCAGAAAACAACAGCAGACAGACATAATGTGTGTTGTAAGTCTGTGTGCTAATACAGGAGGAGCTGGATATGCTATAGTGCTCCGATCTCACTGTGCTTCTTTTTTCTCTATGTGTTTTATAGACACATAGAAATTTTTCTATGTGTTTTATATACAACCCCCAGTATTCTTTTTTATTTTGTTTTTGTTTTTTATCTAATCACCTTCCCCTAAGACCTCAGCTGAAGAATTTAGACAAAGAAGTTGTAGATATTTGCAATGTGCTGTTTGCTAACCATTAGAGTTAATTCTGCCTGCATATTTAATTCCTTTCTTCCATTCAATTACACAGCAAGCTCTTTGAAGGGTAACACAATGGGATTCTATTCCTGACTGACCTCTCACCACTCATGCAAAACTAATGAATACTGTTACACAATGTATGCAAAATAATTAATTTTCTGTTGGCTGCCAGGGCGTCTTTGCATTTTTCTAGCAAAATAAATTGATTTCTAAGAGTTCTAAACCAGAGATCGTATAGATTTCCAAAACAGCGGTCCCTTCTTTCCCTTTTTCATGTCTTGTGCATCCAGCACAGGAAAGTACCAGTGAAAAGCAGAATGGGAAACTTTTCAGCAGCCAGCTTTGCATTTGGCAGCTTGGATGGAACTACCAGGGAACTCTGGCCCTTCAACATATATAGTTATTTTAATTACAGCCTTACTTATCTTTCCTGTAGGGTTGTACACATATTGGTTCACCAGCAGTGAGGAGAAATACTGTGTTTCTGTGCAACCAGGACGAGAGGACACAGTCTTAAGGTGCATCAGGTGAAGTTTAGGCTAGACATAAGGGGGAATTTCTTCACAGAAGGAGTGATTAGATGTTGGAATGGATCACACCTGGTGGAGTGATCATCCCTCGAGGTGTTTGAGGAAAGACTGGATGTGGCACTTAGTGCCATGGGCTACGTGGGTTTATGTGGGGGTGTTCAGTCAGAGGTTGGGCTTGATCACCTTGGAGGTCTTTTCTGACTTAATTAATTCTGTGATTCTGTGAACCAGCAGCTGATGATGCCTTCTTGATCATTTTTTTCTGATTGTCCAGATGAGACTTAGTAAGTTTTTAACTCATTAATTGCTAGTTAATGAAGACTTTGAGAAAGTAATATACTTCCAAATTAAAGACATATGCCTCTGTGTATACTAACAGCACGTGGGATCCAAAATAAGATGGGGTAGGAGAACAAGTAGATGAGTCTTCTTCAAGTTTTAACTTCTTCAAGTTTTAACATGATAACATAGACTAAAATATAACTTACCTTATCAAGATGTAATTTTAGACAATGATAGTAAAATTGAGCTTGTTCTATCACAGTTCCTGTAGCTCTCAGTCTGGATGAAGCCTGAACAAAACTGAATTACTTGTGATGCTTCATGTATTTTTTGTATTAGCTAGATTTACTAAGCTTCTCCTTACTTATTTATTTTTTCAGCTCCATTTGAACAGATAAACTCTCTCCATAGAGGGAGAAAGAGCACCTTTTTTCCTATGAGACTGTTTCTTTTGCCAGTGTTATTTACTTGAGGGTCTTGGGTCAATTCTCATAAAACTGAATCCTGACTTCTCACCTTTAAATTTATTTATTAAATGTAGTCCAGCACTTGCGTGTTGTCTTCTTCTCTTTTAAAGATAAGTTTCAAATGGCTTACTCTAGATGCAGCTTTTGATGTCTAAATGTGGGTTATTTATAAGTGACTTTGATTTTATCTATCATGAATTAGTATTTCCCTTATTTTATGTGAATAATTCAATTTCTTTAAAGTGTTATTTCAATGCTATAAAGAGGGTTTCTGGTAGGAGGACAAAGGAACAAAGAATTTCAGTTTTTCTGACATGATGAAATTTCGTAATCTTTTTCTGTTTTTATTGCTAAGATCTGCAATAATGTATTCATCATAATATCTTTTTTTCTTTTTATCAATATGGATGTGCTGTCTTTACAGGAATCATATTTTTTTCCCATTTATCTTTTTTTTAACCTCTGTAAACAAAGTTGCAATTCAATCTATGGCTCCTCATTCTTCTGGCTAAGACATCTATCAATAAAATAGCAGCTTATAGTTTAAACATTAGCAGGCAAAAGAAATTTCCTCCTTTTTCTGCAAGTTCTAAGAGAATCCTGCAGGACATGTGTAGCCTCTGATAGACATCCCACTTGTTTGGGCTACCAGCTGTAGAGCTATTTTTGCATGCACAGTGTGCCCATCAAACTTGTGTATATGTGGTTCATCTCAGCATAGGGAAAGACAGGGACCATGACATTCCACTGCCTGTGTCAGCCTGGACATGAATGGACAGACCAGCTGTGGGAGAATTGTGCTCCCAAGCCTCCCTAGTTGTCTTCAAAAGTAATAACAATTCACATTCAATGAAATTATGTATCATTCTTTTTGCAGATAGCTGCAGGAATTACTTTGAACACAAATGAACAATCAAACAAAAAATAGTCTTAGAGGAAACTCTGGAAAATCACAGTTCCAGAAAATGAACTTTCAGAACTAATGGTTCCGTAAACAGAATTTTCAAGTGGATTAGTGTCACCATTTCCCCATGTTGGAACAGTGAAACTATTTCCGCCTGGTTCCTCCCCTGTGCCAGCACCCTGCTGTGATTTCCTTAGTTGTTCCCAAATGAAATGCACGCCTTGTCACAGTTAACTTGAGTTGGCACATCCCTGTCTTTGCCAGCTTAGTGAAATCCCCTTGCAGGCTGCTGCACGAGTGCACAGCACCATGAGAGCTCTGGTTTGCATCTAATGAACTTGTTTTGCAACACACACACACAAAATCTGTTTTGTTACATTTTATCATAAAAAGAAGGGCTGGAGAACACTGTTATGCAATAAATTCTCTCCACACTCTGAATGACATCACAGGGCAACTGCAAGGACCTTTCTCCTATGAGCTACTTTCTGTGCTTAGCTCCACTTACAACGTGCTCAGCCAGGCAGGGAATAACCAGGAAAATCACTGTGAAGAAATACTGTGCAGCCACACAGTGCTTCCTGTTGAGGTGCACACTTCTTTTCCGCCTCTGTTTTGGTGCTGGACTTTGTGCTGTGTCCATACTTGGCACAAGAGGCAAAAAAAATATTAAAAAAACTTTAATGAGAGTTATGATTTTATAGGGGGTTAAACTCATCATAACCAGGGTAAAAGCCACTCGTATGTATGTGCTTTTATGAAGGTCTGGAAGGTGCTGAGCATTCCCTAAACCCTCTAAAATAAAGATTTATTCTACAGTCCACAAATGGGTAGTTTTAGCACTCATACTTTGTGTGCCTGGTCTGGAGATATTTCCTGGATGTCAGAGTGTTTCCAAGGTTGCATGTATTTGTTAGGGCTGCAAGCACATTAAGGTGGTTGACAGCAGTCAGTGACCTCGATTCTAGGTATATAAATATATTTCAGATTATTCTCTCTGTGAGAGAGAATGTCTATACAAATCTACTGTACACAGGTTGATGTCTTCTCATTCTAAAGATGTTGAATAAAAAATAAAGCTCCTAAATAGCCCTTGAAAAAAAGGGAGCAAAGCAGAGTAAGAGGTATGCTGTCAATGCCATTAAGATGTGGTTAGCAATTCATCCATGCATGACTGAAAATAGGACAGATGTTATGAAATTATTTGATTCTGGAATACTGAGTACCAAACACAAAATTTTACGGTTGGAATTGTCTCACAGGAGACACACCTTTCCCCCAACAGCCCCTTCCTACCCACCCATTTTATCACAGCATTTGTGGCTAGAAGACGTGTAACAGCTCCAGAGGGGAATATTTGAAAAGAAACAATTCCTTAGAGCATAACGGATACTCTTATTAATGGACTACTTAATAACAACAATAAACAAAATATTAATAAAGAGATGCATTGTAAGAGATCTCCTTTGACAAGTAACTATAAAACATTATTCTATTTAGATATTTTAATTAGAGCTAATATGAAAACATAAACACATCTACCCAGCACATAGTACTAATGAAAACAGCAAACAGTGTGTGTTAGTGCATTTAATTACAGTTCAACAGGATACTAAAACCTAAGTATAAATTAAATCAGAATAACACTCTATTGTCAAGAGTGTTAAAGCTTTTAGAATATCACTTGTACATGCGTATGACTTTCTTGGTTGAAGCTGATTACTTACCTGGAGAAATTCTCTAAGTTGTGATTCTTGATTCAATATAAACACAAATCATGCAGAAATATAGAACATTTTTCCTAGATGAACTTGTAACAGACCAGGTGAAATACTGATTTTAAAGGTAGTTCAGATACTGGAAGGCACATCTATGCTAGTAAAGTAAGCTTTTAACTCTGCAAAGTTGTCATCTACACTGTTGAATTATGGACACAATCCAGGGTATAGTTTTGGTAGTGTGCAATTTTCTTTCTCCAGACGTATCCACTGTCAGGCCTGATTTGTGATTTGAGTAGACCAAGCACCATTCCTGGTAGATAATTCTGCCTTGAAGACCCTTCTCTGACACCTGATGAAGTTTAATTGTAGGGGTGTGAAAAAATCCAAGCCAGTTTCCCTGCCCTTGTATGCATAATACTTGGAAACAGTAACACACTCAGTATTTGGAAGATTAAAACCCTACCTATAGTGCCTTGATGGATTTCTTACCTTAGATTCTTAGCATTTTCCTTTGTTTCTGTGTAGTATGGGGGGGTTTTGAGCACCTTAGTTATTCAGTAACACTTTACAATCAACTGATAATGCACATTTTCACATGTGCATGTTGTCTGTAGCATGCAGCTTAAAAGAAGAGCCATCACCTTGGCCCGTCAAAATTTATAAGAATATCCTATATCATACAAGCAATTTTCATAATCTGCAGGTCAAAATGAGATGTTGCTAGCAGCTGGAAGCTGAGCTTTCTTGAAGAAAATGGTCTTACATCCATTTTCCAGCTGTTTCAGTGAAAATAACACTTTTTGTTTTTTTTAATATTTGAAAGTTAGGAAGTTTTTATAGCTGGGGAATGAGACATTCCTCTTATTTATCAAATTTCTGTCTTGCTATTTGGATCTCATTTCAAACAGTGTTTTCCCAGGATAGGTATGATTGTGTATCTTCAAAATATGGTCACATCTGTCAAGGAGAGAAACTGCTCCAAAGGTGTTGCAGTTTTTGGCATTCAGGATTGCTGCTCCTCAGAACCCACAGCTGCAATATGGTTGCAACTAAAATGAAAATAGAAGGCAAGGAAAAGAGAAACTGGGGGAAGATCAACTTTTCCCCTTATTTATGTCCTGTCTGATTTTTCATCTGAGATAAGACCACGGGTAGAAGGGGCATTAATTACATACTCCTGACCTTTAATTACATACTCCAGTGGAGGACTTCTGGGGCAGAGCTAGGATAACATGCACAGAGGAGGAGAGAAAGCGACGTGTCCATCTGGTACCCAGAGTCGCACGGCACAGCTCCCTGACCACAGGCTGCACACAAGAGCTGGGTCTGTGTCATTCCTGGGCACAGCACTGACAGGGGAATGATCCAAGGATGCTGAGGGACCATGAGATTACTGTAAAGTAGTATGCACTTGCTGCTCATGCAGGATGCAAACAGTGTCTTTCCCTAAATTAAGAATCAATCAAACAGAAATTTCTAGGACTTTGACACTATAATGTCATTAAAAATTAATTTAGTTTTAGAATGCATTATGTTTTTAGTATTGTAAAAGATCTATATTTTAAAAAATGAGTGAAAGAATTTTTTTTCCCTTTAATTTTTTTTTTTTTTTTCATCTCATGATCCTGTAAGCTTCCCTGTTGTGGCTGCTTGAGATATATTAGTTGCCAGCCTCTGTGTATTTTCTACTTTCTGCTTTTAAACTAAATTAAAATGTTGACAAGTAAAACTAAGAATGTCAAGATGGGTGCTGAAACTGCCTATATTTTATTTTTAATTGTTGTCATAATTTAAGATAAAGTTTTGTGAAATGAAAAAAGAGAAAATCATATTGCCATATTAAAAAGAAAATGTATCTTCAGCTTGTTCAACATGGTATTTTGAGGCTTGACAGAATAATTGATTTAGTAGTCTAGTAATAACTCAATGCAGTCTTGCACTTCTAGGTGACATAGATGAATCAAACCCAGATGCATTGTAATCTCCAGTTTTTGCAGTTTCAAGGCTACTTGATCACCTTAGCTCAGATCCTATAAATCAAATAATTTTTGACAGCAACATTGAATGATGAGAATGTATCAGGACTGATGATTTCTGCAAATCAAACTGGAGACAGGAGAAAACAAAAAAGCCTGTCCTGTCACAGGCTGGGTTTTACCAAGAAAATTTTGAATGTTTTGGGTTTTTATATAAGTGTACATGAGCAAAAGAGACAAAGATAGGAACAGAGATGGTATGCTGGAATGTTGAGGCAAAAGACAGAAACCATAACAGTGATGTGAAAGTTGTATTTGAAAGGGAGGACAGGAGTTAAAATTGGATGCATTGAAGAACAATGAGAGGGATGCAGTGACTGTACAGTCAGTGTGAGATGGGTCCATTAGGGAGTTTGAGAGACCTTGATGGCAAAACCACGGAGAAAGCAGAGAAGCAAAGTTTGGAAGACCAAATAGAACTGGAATCAACTGGATACAGTGAAGGTTTTTTTAAAGCAACACAAGTAGCTTTGGAAGGAGTGTAACAATAGATAGGAGAAAACAGAAAAAGAGAGGTGCCCAGAGAAGTTGTGGATGCCCAGTCCCTGGAAGTGTTCAAGGTCAGATTGGATGGGGCTCTGAGCAACCTGGTTTAGTTGAAGATGTCCTAGCTCATTGCAGGGGGTTTCGATCTAATGGTCTTTAGACGTCCCTTTCAAATCAAACCATTCCATGAGTCTTTGAAAGGGAAAATGAATGTATAGAAATAGAGATTTTAGAAGGAAGGAAGCTGGAGAAAGGAAAATTGCTGAAGTAGGAGTGAGTTGATTAGAGAATTGAAAGAATGGAATCATCTGGGCAAATCCACAAATCTGTGGATTTATGTGACCACATAAGAACACTCACATGGTGTCATATATGTGAGATGAGCCTGAGGAAAGGGGCTGCAGTCTTTTGCTTTCTTTGGTAATTCTGTATTTTATGTGCTAACTAGAATTTGAGAAAGTGGATGCAGTTCTCTATTGTATCATACATTTTCTGCATGATATATTGCAACTGAAACCAGTTTTTCACATTATGTAGGGCAGCTGGAATTTGGCAGGTTTTGCCAAATGCGGAATTTCCTTAGGCTCATTGGTTCTCAGTGTTTTAACAAACCACACATGTGTCCCCTGGGAAAGCTTGATACCCTTGTTCAGCATCTGCAAAATGAGGCAGATAGCTCTGCCGTAGCACGGAGTGTTGTGAGAATTAATTTTTTTAATTAATTTTTAATTTTTAATTAATTTTATTATTTTTAAGGCTATGATTATGCTATGTACACAAGTCCCAAAGATAAAAGAAGGTGAAGTCAGAAGCTTGTATTGCAGAGTATACTTCGAAGCTGAAGAAATATTTTGGTGTTAAATTGAGAAAGGAGCTTTGCCCTAATGCCTCTGCTAAATGTTGCAAGAAATATTTGAATGATCCCTTGTGTGCTCATAGTGTTACATGCCAGTCATGGTAGCGTTACAGAATTTGCATACAAATTCCATTAATGGAGGCATTAAGTCTTTCCTCGTCTTTCTAATGGAAAAGCAATTCAGTATGTGTATTTTGATGCCTTTCCTGTTTTTGCAGTTTCAAAGGAATATCTTTCATTGATATGTATTCACTACAGACTGAACATTAAAATATTTTTCTTATTATACCTGATTCAAAAGTTATTTAAATCTTATTATTGCAATATCATTAAAGATTTGTATTGATATATTTTTGCTTATGCATTGAAAAGATTCATTCATTAACCTGATTTAATATATTGTTATAGGATAGTGTGTTATGATTGAAATAGTATTAGTGAAGAAAGGCCTGAAAAGTAAATATCAGTCATTAAAGAGATTTAGTCATAACAAGTAGATTAAACACATGAAGGTAATGAATAAAAATCTACTTAAGGACAAATCTGCATGCTACGTAGCATGCTTATTGGGGTGAGGTGAAGCCATAAGTATGCCAGAATTTCACAAGGGTTATGTAAGCATGTCTAGATCTTTGGAGTAGTACAAGAAAGGCATGTAATGACAAAGCTGGCTTCAAAGAATGAAAGAAGCAGTATGTCTTTGGAACAGAGTTTTGTGTTTGTCTTTCACAACTATGAAGTTTTGACCCCTGACTGAGTTATGATGTTCCATATAGTAAATAATCTTCTTAGAATTTTTCAGAACCTATCTCAAGAATTCTTGGTAAATGTCAAAGAGTGTCTTTGGCAGATGCAATTAGCAAACCAAGGTTACTGCCAGTAAGGCTGGAATTTGACATCAGATTCCAAGGAAAGATTTCTAGACTGTGTCTAGATGTGAGCTTGAGGTGGGATTAAGTCTGGAACAGAAACACCTCTGCTTTCATTTCTGTTTGTAAGAATCTCTGTCTGGTTTAGATACCTAATCTCCCGTCATGCTTAGGACAGATGCAGGATTCAATTCAATTGCCTAAAAGTAGGAATCTAATGTCATTTGAGGTGCTATGGAGGTGTCTTTGAAATGCACGTGGAGGTTGTCAGGTATTGTACAGGGCATGTATAGGGGAGACCTGCACTGTTCTGAATGGCAGCTGGAGGCCAGGTGGGATGCCCTAAGGAATCTGCAGTGATGGTAGATACCTGCATTAAGGCAAGGGAATTAATTAAATTAATTAATTGACTAAGGGGGAACTAGGGTGAGGTGAATTGTTCTCTGAACTCTTGATGGTATTGACTAGATCTTGATTTTATTGACCAGATCTCAACTGACTACTATGGGAGCTTAAATAACTAGGGTAGATGTAAATAGCTGTGCTGGAAATTCAGTTGTTGAAATCTAGAATGTTATTTAATCCTAGCTGTAGAAAAAAATTGAGTCATTTCTTCTGGGGTTTTTTGTTGGTTTTTTGAGTTTTTTTGTGCAAATCATACTGTAGAGAGATAAAGACAGAGAGATGCACTCAACACAAACTGGTTTACTGAGTCTCTTATAGCATATATTCAGGAACAATTAGTGTACTTTAACAGCATAATATTTTTCAGGATGCAGCAAAAGTGCAAAAGATTCCTCTAGTTTCCCTAGTTTCTTAGTTAGCTACAAAGGCTTAGATGCTGGATTCCTGTCTATTCATGTAGAGAAATTATTGGCACGTGTTGACAAATGGACCTTGCTAACTCCAAGCAGTATAGCAGCAGTGTAATGCTGTAGAGTACTAGAGTTTGAGTGAGGTTCTCTGCAGAAGCCTTAGATTGGAAAGACATACTAAACTGAGATGTGTTTCTCTGAATCAATAGTAATAATAATGCCCAAGTCCAAAGTAAGATAGTGAAAGGCCAAATGGTGTATCTGCTATTCTGCCTCCAAGAAAGGGGCATGCAGTCAAAACAGTGGCTGGAGGCCTGGCTAGGCAAAGGCCAGGGCAGTTGCCTTTGGAGCTCCTTTGGGAGACAAAGCTGGACCATTCCAGCTGCCCATTTAGGCAGGAACTGTCTCAGTTTAAGAATAACTGGAGATACCACACCACGTGGTAATTGAAGTGTCCCCTTTTCAACTCAGGAGTTGAAGTGTGCCATTTAGATTTAATTAATACACATGAATGTTTTTGGTCTGATCTGAGAGTTATTTTGGCTCAGATCCCATAAAAGACTTTCAACCACATTGTTTGGTGTTGGAGTCTGTCCCTGTTCATCGAACACTCCCATGAAATTACTAGACCTAGGAGTCAGACTTTCAAAGCAGAAACTGGTTTTAATTATTAAAGAAAGTAAGTCCCCTCAATAGACCATAGATGAGTTCCAGATGATTGCCCAAATTTCACTTTTTTCTCAGTTTTAACAGGACACAGTTAATTTACATGGTACCTAATACAACTTTAAGAAATAAATCAACCTTTTACAAACCTAATTCTATTTAAATTTTCTGTCTGACATTCCAATAGAAAGAGTGAATTTTTAGTGAAAACAGCCTGGTTTGGCATTTATGACACAAGCATTGCAGGACTTGTAACCTAAAAATTAAATAGACCAAAATTTGAAAATTACTCCACTGGGATAGATTGTATTTTAACAGGTAGTTCTAAGTAAGGGATGGTGAATACCTTCAAGGTCCAAGGAAGATCTTTATGCTCCCAAAGGTAATAATTGGGTCTTGACACCAATAAGGAACAAATCTTTGACTCTTACAAATATCCTGACCTGTTAAGCCTGACATGCTAGAACAAGGAGATAAAGCATCTTTTACTCTCTTTTTCCTGTTTTTGTCCAGGTTTGGTTTTCTAAGGCGGCATTTCCTGAGATGTTTTTCTCTGTTGTGAAATAAATGTACAGACAGCTATAACTGTGGATGCAGGGCCTCCTCTTGGAGATGTTTAGTTTTTCAGGCCATTGATCCTGAAGCAGCAAGGAGCACTGTGGGGTTAGGGTATTTTGGATGTGGAACCAAATGAGTGCTGCAACAGACTATTTAGCATGGCATTGCAGACCAGCAGTGGTCTGTGGCTTAAAACCCATTATACTGAGCACTAAGGTTGTGTCTGTACTAAGAAGCAGTGCAGTGCAATGGGAACAAGGCCATGTAGTGAAAAAGTTGTTGCTGATCTGATGATCACACAATATCGATTTTAATTCTATGCCTGATGGTGTGGATCCACCCTAAAGAAATTAGTTTCTCATGCTAGGAAACTACTCTGCAATCCAAAGCACAGCCATTACGAATGGTCTGCTCAGAGATTTGCTCCAAAAGTGAATATTTGAAATTAAGTTTTTTAACTTTTCAAGTTTTTTAAATGTTCCATGAAAACTCATGCAGAAAGTTTGATTTTCATGTGTGTTTTTGAAGCTTTGACACTTTTCCCTTAAGCTTCCAGACATTTCAGTCTTTGACTATTTGAGGCATACTCATAAATGGAATAAACAGCAGAGGGTGGATTTCAATTGGTGGGCACTTGGATTATTTAGTAAATTTCATTATACAGGCATCAGCGCTCTAATTGTTTTGCAAGATGTACCCAGCAATGCAGCTGGTGAAGAGCTCCCTTTCTTATCAAAAGATGATTGCAATTATTATATGCAAGGCTGTAAAAGCCTATTTGATGTTGAATTAAATTGATTAGAATGAAGACATGCATTTTTTCTTATAAAGATTTTTCCAGATTTTGGAAGGAAATTATCTCTACACACCACAGCTTGTCATATGAAATGAGTTTTACTAGTATAACCTTTGAACCAAATAAAAACAGTAAGAGCAGAGAAATATAGGTTTATTAAATGTCAAGTAATGAAAACTATACAAAAATTCTGTATTTTTCATGCCAAACTTCTATTTTTCTTGTAGCCAAAGCAACGTACATCCATAGTATCTTCTCTGGAATTTCACCGAATGAATCACAGCCACAATTATTTTGAAATCAACCCATCCATTGGCTGTGCAAATTTTATTTCTACTCCTGCAATCAGTCCAGCTAATTATTCCTTTGGATCTCTGGAATACCCTCTTGAAGAGAAAGAACTTCCAGGTATAGAAAAAAAAGCTTACTTTGTCTGTCAACAAAGCTTTATAAGACTTTAGGTCTTTGGGTTTAAGTTGGAATTTCTGTTGTCTTTGGTACTAAAATACATTTAAATAAATAATACAAAATAAATAAATACACAAAATTATCCCTAATTTTTTTCCTACTCCTCTAAAAAGAGATCATATATTTTATGACTAGTGTTATGAGACATATTTTTTGCTGAATATTTTATTTTGAATAAGCAAAACATCTCTTTTTGCAGACTTGCCTAGAATTTAGGTATTGTAGCTTTTGAAATGATGATGATTCCTACATCTATTTTCATCATTGTGTGGTCAACATACTCCAATAAGAACTTTAAGTTGAAAAAATCTAATTAGAAATCATTATGTAACCACTAGTAAGATGAGGAAGGGAAGCTTTCTAAGAAACCTGTTACTGCAGATTGTTTCTTCAGTAGTAATGGGATTCATTAAATTAAAAATTCAATGTATTTGCTCTGATGATAAGAGTTGAATGCAGTGATAGTGTGATTGTAATGGCGAAGGTTTTATCTGCAAATACAGATTTACATAATGAAAATGCTCTAAAAAGGATTAAAGTATTTCCTTTCTCACACAGCAAAACTTCAGGAATGGGAAATTCTCAGTAAACCAAGCATTTGGCTTTGTCCCTTCAAATTCCATATGCAAGTTTCTTTATTTAGGCTAAACTTGTAGCAGAATGGTATAGTATTTGGGAAAGCTGATATATTGAAGCAAGTATCTTTGATAGCTAGTTTATGGGATCTGCAGATCAAGTTTTAAAGGAATAGTGTATTTAAAATACAAATAGGAGTAGATTACTGTAAAATAAAAATAATAAAAATGTTATAATTCAGTGCAAATTTATCAATTGGCTTTTGTAGCATTGATCTTGAAATGAGATGAATCCTCTTAATTCCTTTTTTGGTAGAGTTTAAAAATCTGGAAAGTATTGCTTTTAAAAGATAAAAAAAATATTTTCATGGCTAGATTGATAGAAAACTATATCGTTAAGGAACTATTGTGAAATAAGAGTGAGAAATCCTATTTTCTTTGACATAGAGAGAGTTAAAATGATCAGATATTAATAATTTCTTTTTCAATATAATATAAAAAAAGATAATATATGTCTTTAATTTTGAAACTGAGAGAATGTGTTTATATGATGGATATAGCAAATATTTTCAAACTTAACTGGAAATAATTTGAATGGTATCTTTTATTCCTAGGTCTGGGGTCATTTGACTCTTTAAGCTTTTAGGTGTAAATTCTCTTCAGCAATCACAATGTTATTCTGGGTAGTTGAATGATACTAAATATTTCTTGATGTTTAAAAGCAAAGATAAGAAAAGGGAAAGAACATTTGCTGACATTACACAATTTCTCCAGATTTCTGCTGTTGCACAGTTCTGTTAAAGTTCTTCACAGTGCCTAGTTTCGCTTGACTCTTATCTTCCTTAGTTAAATTTGCAATAGACTACACTCAGTAACTTCTAATTACTACATTTAATTTTGTCTGAGATTGGGACTACAAGGTCATGCTTATTAGAATTTTATGTTTCTAATTTGTGGATGACTTAATTTATGGATTGACTGAAAGCTGAATTTCCTCTTGTCTCTGCCTACAAAGCTAAGAAAAAAATAACAGGCAAAATGACTGAAGTCCAGGACGTCTCCAACACACATTCCAATAGTATATTTAACCATCATTAAATCATTAATTTACCATTAGTATATTAAATAATTATATTAAAATTAAAAATCCACCCTCCATTCTCAGCTGGTATCCTAGAATTATTTAAGTAATATACAGGATCACATATTAGATACAATGTTAGCCTGCATAAAAACCCCACATTTTCTTTTGATCATTCACTTCCTTTCGACTCTTTACTGATAGAAGATGCATGGTAACTCTGAAAGAGACAAGGAATACTAATGTGGAAAGGGAAAAAAAAAATCTGGAAAGAATCTCGGAAAAGTCTTTAAGGCATGTCTCTTATCTACAATGTTAAAAGCTGAACCTTGAAAAATAATGGTCAGCAAGGAGCAACAGAAACAATGTTCTGTGTTCTGCTAGATCTTTTCTCTGCTTAGCTAGCTGTTGTTCCACTGGAAGGTTCCTTGTTCCTTTTCGAGATCTACAGTGACAAGTACAATTCATCCTATAACCTAAATGTAATCTTCTGAAAATTCATGGAAGATCTGCATCTTGGCAGAATGTTTAGTTTAATAGTAATTGAGGATTTTTGTGCATTTAAGTGAAACAATTAAAATGCTTTTTACAGGATTTCTAAATCAGAAACTTCCATCCAAATAAGGCATCAGTATTTCCCTACTCAATTTCAGTGCTTTTTATGTTTTCTTTAGGAAATTTGCAATGATTCATTATGATTCAGATAAAAGTGAGAGATGAATACAACAAAATAATTATTCTAATTCCAAAGTCTTCATAATTTTACCTTTACTTCAGTAGTCTGCTACCAAAGAAGAATCAACCCCTCTTATGTTTGGGGATTGCAGTTTTACTCTTGGGGTTTGCTAATTCCCTACATCCCCTGATTTGAAACAGGGGTCTCAATTTTTAAGAAGTATATTTCTGTCAAATAGAAAACCACTGAACTTTCCACAGCTATATATTACCTGAATGATAGAATATGACAGCATTTCTGATTAATTATCTGGAGAACAGGCCACATACCATTGTAAATATGTGCTTCAGCTTTGGCATCAGATGGCTTTGTAGAGTAAACAAACCATGTATGTTGCATTTATGGATGGCAGGAGATACCTTAATATCAGATTGCCTGATGTAAGGTTGAAGGTTCTGTCCTTTGTTTTGAACTTTAACTGGTGGAAGAACCTGCAACAAGTAGATAGGAACACTTCTCACTCCAGTATGTGTAGGGCAGACTATGTGAATGCAGCTTTGGCCTGACCTGTTTTCAGGGTGTTATCTGGAGCTAAATCACTGACATCAGAGAAGCATTCTCGAATTCTCAGTGAATTATCATGCTTTTATCGCATTGAATTTCACCCCAAGTTGGAGGCCAATGCATCCCAGTAATGTCAGCTACTACACATAGTAGTATAACGAGTTACTACACTAAAGGTGAGACCACTTCACTGCACAGGGAAGTAACTTCTATGTGTAACATCTGGCAAGATGTGTGTAATTTTCTTGATCATCTGAATACATGATTAATAGCCGTTCTGTAAGATAACACAAATGAAAAATTAAATACCTGATAATCAGGTGATTGTTGTTTGTGAGATGTTCCTCATGTAACTTTGACCATGAACTAAGACCACAGGTGTGCGAGATAATTCACTCCAGGAGAGGGCAGCCTGGGCTTTCAGGGAAATGCCTGTCTAACAGATCTCTCTGCCTTGTTTTCTACATCGCTCAAGTTCTCTTGAAATGGTAAATCTTAAAGATTGAAGGCAACAAAATTGTAGCCATTTTGGTAGCATCAGCTTGGCATAATCAACACTAGCAACTGAAATTGTCAGTCTGGATGATTTTCTTTTTCATTTTTGTTTGATCAGTCAGAATAATGGATCTTTCTCTAACCCATATGATTTCGTTATGTCTTCTTGTCCCAAGTATAATTGGGCCATGAAACTAAAAAGACAGTTCTGCAGAGGTTCTTGCTCTATTTCAGATCACAAAATAGGTCCGTACTCAGATTCATGTATGCAGCATAAATGTCAGCAGATGTCTGAAGGTAACCTCATTACAGTCTTTATTCTCAGTCCATGAAAATCTGTACATTTTCGGTAAGTTCATTGTGAAAGAGGATACAGTTTTCCCCTCATCTTGTTACGGTACTGAGTATTTACTGAGTTTATCTCTTAGTTAGAAAGTCTATCTCCACCAAAGAGGACTTTAATGTAACTGTTAGTGCTTTTATATGCCATTTTCTCTGACTGTCAGAGACATTATTTAATTCATCTAAGAAGGCTAAATTTTTCCTTAAAACAGCCCAGAATATAAAATTCAAGATTTTAATCTTTAACATGTAGACTATAATTTTTTCCCTTCTATTTTTGAAAAAGTTATATTTGGGTCACACCTTCGATTTCTTCTGTAAGTGTCTTCAGATCTTTCTTTACAATACATATCTGATGAAATTGCTCTGTCTCACAAGCCCTATTTCAGAAGCAAAAACAGCCCTAAGAGCTTGAAATTTTCAGTTTTGTCTTTCTCTTTTGAGAGAATCAAGAAATACAGCCTATTAGAATTAGAAACTTGTTTCAGAGATCTGGCCTAAAATCCTTGGCTATGTTGCATTCCTAGATATAGTTAGAATTTATTCTGCTGCAGGAATGTTTCTTTATGTGACAATAACAAAGTTGATCTTCAAATTAGGTCACGTGTTTGTCAACATTACTTTCTTATTCAAGTATCTCATTTATTAAGAGCTGATATGAAAAGATCAAACTGTGATGTCTATGTAGACTCTTCAAACCTTGTTTCTTCAATTATAAAAAGCTTTGAAATTATTAGAAGTGAAATACAAAATGAAAGGAATACAAAGAAAAGAAAATTACTTTTATTGCCAGAGCATTTTTTAGTTGTGCTGTGTGCCAATTCATTGTATGCTGTCTTTATTAACAATACCTCACTAATTAGCAAAATAATGCATGGTTTTCCAGTAATAGAAAAAGGAGAAAATATTGAATTGCAATGAAATAAGAATAATCAACAAATTTTGGTAGATAAAGCATTCCCATCCCCTTTATATGGACACCTGTACATCCAGTGAAGGAATATCTGATAAAACTGGTATTACCAGTCTGTACCAACTTGCCATTGGTTGAGAGCTCTTTTCCAGATGAAATGCCTTTGAAGGTCAAATTCAGGCCCTCTTTTCTCTGGTTTTTAATTTTCCTCATCATCTGCTTGATTACAATGCAACAAATTCTGCCAAGGCATTCTTCAAAACATATTAATTCTAACCTTTTCATCTGTGAAGATTATCTGTTTTTTCCCTATAATTTATAGCTAAGTTCAACTGAATGCAATTAGCAAGATATAGTAGAGCTATTCCAGGAACTGCTACCGGGGATCATACTCAGTAGTGTCTCATACAGTTTATTTTTTATTCTAATTAACTTGTCCAGCAGATGCAGCATGTTGAGGTCTCCTTATGTTGCCCTTCTTTTGCTGCTTCTAATTTCAGCCTTTTCACAGTTATCTAAGGCAAGACACGGTCTGTCCCACAGGAACAGAGAAATGTAGGATTGATTAATATTATAAACTCCTCTTTGTTAACTACTATTGTCTTTGCACAGTCCGGTTTTAAAGCAGCATATTTCATGAAGCTCATTGTAATTATATCTCAGTGTTACAAATGTGTCAACATGTCCAAAAATCTGGTGGCAGAAAGGTCTTCTGAGGCAATACCTGGAAAGCTGTGGATGAAACCAATTCCTGTTGTTCCAGTCAAAAACACTATACCTTTTTCCAAGAAACTGGTTTATGCTAGTGCTTGCATGGAGCCTTAGGTACAATATGCCCCTAAATCTCATGCCACCTGCACTTAAAAATAATCTCCTTGGAAACAGCCATATTATTCCAACTTAGTAATGCTTCTGCAGTGTTGTCATTCAGTCTTTTATGAGGCTTAAGAGAATTATCTGGGCTAAACCCAGTTAGTTGTTTCTGTGAACCTGCTCTCCAAAGATACTGTCTCACATATCACTCACTATGAGGACATCCTGATTGCTAAAAAATGGTAAAGTTATATGAAAATAAAACAATTTGTAGTAAGCATATTGAGGCAATAAAACTGCAGATGGGTCTTGAATCCCTGTTTTCAGATATGGCACTGGATGTGTTAATCCAACAAGAAATGACATGAACAGCTTCTCTCTTTTCAAACCGAATTCTGAACCATCTGACCACATGTGGAAAGGCATGTGCTGAGCCATGTGCCTGCCTGTCTTTTATTCAAATGGCTATTCACAGGATTTGCTCTTTTCACCCACATTATTTGCTTACTATAAATGAAGCCAGTTAGCAACTGTTGACAATACAGGAGGGAACAAATCCCTTGTAATATTTAAGATATATTTACTAATTTTGGCAGCCTGTATTCTTAGGCCTCAGTCTATCAAGTAGGAAGGTAGGAAATAGAGCAATGCTGTGATGATGCAGCATTGAGAGATGAGAATTTTAGACACTCTCCTAAAAGTGGGGGAAAATTCCCTCAGGATCCTTAGGAACGCTGTGTGTTACACTGCTATCAAGTTCAGGAGTTAGCTATTTCTCTGAATCCTTTTTTGCCTCTGAAGTAGGCATAATATAAAGCTTACTGCAATGTGCGCATGTTTGTACACGTCTATTTGCAACTATTAAAATCTTTTATGCTTCATTTAGTTGTATACATCCCCTTCCTCGAGAGATGTCAGCACAGATAAATAAGTGCTTTATCACATCATAAAATGATTCCCTGAAGGAACAGATATTACCATATTAAGTCAATAAAGACTTTCTAAGGACCTTCTTTTGAGGAACCTTCTTTTGAGATTTTTGTGCATTTCTTAGAAGCGATATAATTAAAATTTTTATTTATCTAAACTTAATGTAGTTTTTTCTAGGTGTAACAACTATCCTGACATGTAAGGTCAAAAGAAAAAATATTTTCTGTAATGTGTCATTTACAATTCTTAGCCATTTCTAGAAGCAGAGTAACTGTAGACAATACTCATATTTATCTGATTGTCATCTTAGCTGTTTGCTTTGCTGTTTTGGTTTGGATTTTACTGAGCTGGAAGCAAAGTAACTCCTTAACTTGTAGTAGGACCATTTTCAGAGACAGATTTTTTTAGTCTTTAGGCTGTCACCATGCCTTGTATTGTTCCCTTTCCATTGGACATTTTGTAAATAATATTGACAAAGCTTTGGGGGAATGCTCTTGAAAACCTCATCACTTCATCAGTCAGAAGAATTGCTGTTGCAAGATGAAGGCAATAAGCAAAGAGCACTAAGATGTCTCAGGCTTCAATTCCTCACAATATTGTTTGTGGTACAGTTTTCTTTCACCCTATGAATGCATTTAAACTGACTGTAACCTTATTTCTAGAATATTCTACCTTGCATTTCAATCTATTTTTCTTTTCCTGTGTCATGTCCTCTTATTCATACTTAATTGCTTTTCTGCTTCTTCTCCTTTGGATCTTTTAGAAAGCTTTCTACTCACCAGCTGTATTTCTGAGCCCTATATGAGATGATTAGAACTGAAGGAAATGGCAAAAAGGTGCCTTTTTTTTTTAAGAACTTCTAGTCCTCTGAATATACTTACTGATGCCCAGTTTTAAGAAAAACAAAAAGCTCTCTGTATTACATACCAGCCAGTAACAAAAAAAAAAAATCATGTTTTCTCCTGAGGCCATTCTGAAATTAAGGACAATTTTTGTTTCTTTTTCTTGCACGCAAATCATTAGATCTCTTTCTTTTTCCTTCTGTTCCTTGCTGTCCAGTTGTAATGCTAGCATCATTTGATGTAAAAGTCTTCTCTCTTTATGTTGTTCCAAGCTGTAGAAAAAATGGGCTGGGAAAACAAGCCCTCTTTACCTTTGGTGAATATCCAAAAAATAGGGTAGATCCAGTCTTACTCATTAGCTAAATAACGTAAAGCTAAATAATGTAAATAATGTATTTTATAAACAGCTCTAGCAGAACAATGTAAGCATGACACATACCAGAGTGCATTGCATGTTCTGTGGAAAATGAAAATTTGATGCCGTTTAGTGAAAGAAGAAAACTGAACACAAGTCTCCCTCATTCTGGAATAGCCACTGTCATTTTTCCTAAAGAAAAAGTTTTGAGTTCCAGAATTTTGATTCCAGCCTTGAAAGCCCTTTTTTCTGCAAGAATTGGTCAATAAATATGAGACAATTTCGTGAAGGGCTTCAGAATGAAACATCTCACTCTAAACCAAGATAAAATATTTGCATCTGGTGTTTGCTATATTGAATAACTTCTATGCAGTGACTAGTTTGATTTATAGTTAGAAATTTTTAAATAGTGGCAAGTTTAAAAAAATTTTAAATATTCCTTGCATTCGGGAGCATTTCTAGATAGAAATCATTGATTGTACCAATTCAGCATATAATAAAATCAAAACTCTCAAAGAAATACTATATGTTAATTGAGCACTTGATCATAAAAATTCTGTATATGACTTTTCAGTTTGTATATAATTGTAATGTAGCTCTAATTTAATCAATGTAACATTGATTAAATTGAAAGGATTTTTTTTCCATTTCTAATTTTTACACAGTGAGAGATTGTTATCTTCTTAGAGTTATGCAGAGGATTCACTGGGAGTTTGGTCTTACTCATTTGAAGAAGAAAAATGCAGATGGCCATGTCTGAGGAAGATACAAAGCTATACTCTGAAAATACATCAGAACTGTCAGATACCCAAATGAATAAGTGCTCATAAGTTTAGCAAAAACAGGACAGAAAATAAAACGGTTGGTCTGAGTAAGAGTTAAGTTTTATCCACCCTGTGCCGTATTTGACCAATTACGAGTGCCTTTGGAAAATGTGTAATTGCAAAACAAGAGCATAGTGACACCTCTTTAGAATGTTACATTACAGCCTTCAAGTATTTGGCAGCCCAAGGTCCTCCTAAGCTCAAGTACCTCCTGGGTGCTTCCTGTGTGTTATGTAACCTTAGTAGGTTTATGTTCGGTGGATTTATCCATTCTCCATGCAACCCATATGCAATTTTTGTTCCCCCAAGGAATTTTTCCACTGAGTTACACACTTAACTGAGTATCTCATCACCATGAGGGAGTTGCATCTTTTGTTTCCAATAATTTCAAAACTCAGAAGGCTGAAAAGTGGGTCCATTGTTTATGTTCTAGAGCTTTCATTTATACGACTTGTACACAGCAAATTGTGACACTGTCTGGTGCCAGTTTTCTGCATTCCAACAGTACTGTGCGTAGGACTAAGGTTCTCAATTCCTGAGACATAGAATAATTTTCTAATCAGAAATCACAGAATATTCTGAGTGGGAAGGGGCCCACAAGGATCATCAAGTCCAATTCTTAAGTGACTGGCCCATACAGGGATCAGACCTGCCACCTTGACATTATTAACAGCATGCTCTGACCAATGAGCTAATCTCATGGCTTTTTTTTTTCTAGTTATGCATATTTTTCTTATATCAAAGGAAGACCTTTTTTAAATCATTTAGAAGGAAAGTCTTATTTTCACTTTTGTTAGTGTTTTGTAGACCTCATTATGAGCTATTTATTGTTTATGTATTTACAAGGAGGAAAGTGTTGAAGACTTACTCTGTAGTGGCATTATATATGCTCTTTCTTAATATTTAAGTCATTCTGAAGTGCCCTGTTAAGAAACAACTCTGGGTCAATCTTGTACAGCTCACAAGGAATAATATTAATTGTCTCCTATGGATTTTATTTTAAAAGAAAATATTCAAGAACTGGTGCCTCCAGGCATGTCTCCAAGAATGGCAAGATTCTCTATAATTCTTCCTCCCCAGAATCCATTTTGTCAGCAGTAGAGGCAACACACACCTCATGTCATCAAAAAGACCAAACATAGACTTCCCCATAGTCTAACCAAGGAGTTAGTGTCACACTTCTGATGATCTGCCATCTCTTTTTAAAGTACCAGGTAGACTGTGCCTTTGATAATGGAATCTATTTCCGGTGCAAGTCAGGCTTTAAGTGGCTGTAGAGAAGAATGTCCTTGTGCAATTCTTTGCAAATTGTTTGCAAGTTGTTTACTTGTCAAGAAAGAAAAATCGTCATGCCAAACCAAAATCTATATGTGAAAACCCAAAGACATGCAAAAATCATTTCACCGTACCATTTAATACAACATTAATTAAAAATCTAGTTTAGTTTAAATACATCTTTGGGGCCCAGTATACCTGCTTTTTAGAATTTAAATTTAAGTTTTTCTTCAAATATAATTATCCCTGAGCAGCTTGTGATTTACCAAAGTATCAAGATATCAGATACATATGCACACACACACACATGCACATATATATATGTATGTATGCATGCTTGAGAGCTGTAATGTTTCTTCTCTGTGGTGACCAGTGACAGGACCTGAGGGAATGGCCTGAAGTTGTTCCAGGGAAGGTTCAGGTTGGATATCAGGAAAAAAGGTTCTTCATGCAGAGGGTGTTTGGGCACTGGAACAGCTCCCCAGGGCAGTGGGCACAGCACCAAACCTGACAGAGCTCAAGGAGCGTTTGGACAATGCTCTCAGGGACATGGTGTGACTCTTGGGGATGGTGCTGCGCAGGGCCAGGAGTCGGACTCGATGACCCTTGTGGGTCCTTTCCAACTCAGCTTATTCTGTGACTCTGTCATGCTGTTATGCTTAGCTTACCTAAATTTTAATCAGGAGAAAGGAGGTGCAGGTTTATTCAGTTTTAGTATTCACCAGATTTCACAGAATACTGTAAACCAACACTATTGTTGAATAATAATTCAATGTTTAATAGAAAGCAGTTTATAACAAATTATTAAAGGTTAATTTACTTTTCTATTTCTAATTTGGTGTTTCCCAGATAAGGTTGTCATTGGGGACTTTTGTTTATGATAAATGGGTTGATATTATGAAAACACAGATTTTGCCCCACAGCAGTCCTCCAAGAGGCAGTTTAATGTTGCTGTTTCTAAGGAAAAAAGTAAAAAAACAGATATCTTTCAAATGAATCCTATATATCATATAGATCTTGGCTGGATCATAAAATATTGGCTTCAAAAATCTAGTGGCACCTTCAAAATAATGGAAGAATGAATAATGTAAATAATGTAAAATTAAACAAAGGCATGGTACTCACATTTGAGCCCACTTTCCCACTTAATTTTAGCCAGAGGGAAGACAGTTCAAGATTGCACTTCAAGATTGCTCCAGGGTGTGAACAAAATCACCATAAATAGGAGCTGTGGAGAGATTTCCCAGCCAAACAAAAACACTAATGCAGATGCACCTGTAAGCCTTCAGTACAAATGAACTCCTATTAACCATGAAAAAATAAGAAGAGTGAAAACAATGAGAAATGGCAGGTTCTGAATGTTTCAGCTGTAGAAAAAGCTCTAATTGTGCCTTTTACCATGTCAAATATCAGAAAGCCTAACTATGAGATACAGGTTTTGTATAAGCAAGCTTATTGTTTTGCTTTTCTTTTCTGGGAACAATTCCAGGAATTAAATGTTAAAACCATAAATATTCAATTATTTGAATCACTTGCAGTCTATCCAAGCAATTAGAATAACCCCTGCCTGCTTCCTATGTGCCTGAGGAGCTCATATCCCTCAGGTAAAGTGAGATGATACTCAAAATTGTCCTCCCCTCCCTCCTCCTCCTCTGGAAAGTATTCTATGTCATCTTCACAGGCAAGAGAAAGGAGACATTGAAAAAGAAAAAAAATTAGTAACAACATAAAAGAAGAAAAACAGTGCTGAAAATACAGGTTCAGAGAACAGGGAAGACTGTTTTTCCCTACATTACCAGGCATTTTTCACAAAGCTAAAAACAGGCATTATTTTTCAGAGCAGGATGTACTGCATGGACTATACTCCTACAAGTTTTTTTGTGACTTAGGAGGTAGTTTTATATCATGACCACATAATAATAGATATTCATCATGGGTTTTTTTTCATATTGTAAAATGATATGTAATCTGTCCATCTTTACATTCCCTTTGTGAGTGATGTACTCCCCTTCAGAGCTTACCATACTCCAGTAACTTTGGTAGGCAGAGAACCCCTGGATAGCACAATGCCAAGCCAGTGGAACTGACAGCCCCCATCTGCCTGCTTGGGGTGCCTAAGTGCTGTCAGGGGAAGCTCTGCTTGCACAGTGTAACTTCAGAGCTACCGAGAGAATTTAGGCAGCTGTCCTCTGGTGGTTTAACAAACAGCCAGTCCTCACCTGCTGCATCTTTATGCTTTTACTCTATGGAAAATGCTGAATTTATAGAATTCCGTATAATAATGGAATAGAGGTGGAGTACTGTTGGTTGCCATCCTTGTAGGAATGCTAAGAGTAAACACTTGATAAGGTACTACAAGAGTATTGATGCTCGAGTGATGTGTTGCCTTTTATCATATAGCTACACTTTGAAAACGATGGGGAAAGGGAAATAACACTACTCTCAGTTAAAGGTAAGGTGAGCAGTACCGAGGTAATAAGTGCCACACTTAATTTTGTAGAAAAATTTTGGAACAGACCTATTTCAAATTCCAATCAAGTGTCATAATGCATCTTAGTGATTATTTCAGGAAATAATCACACTAGATTATTTTAGGTTTTCAGAAAATTCTGAACTGATATATTCCTTCTCTGAAGAACATTTTTCCACAGTAAAGCAGCAATTGAAACATCACCTATAGCAACAGTAGCCATGGGGAAACATTTTTTCTCCGTCAGTGCAAGAAAACCACTATCACAAAATGAGGTACGCACAACATGGAAGCAAGAATATCTCATGATGGTGTTTACCTGCAATCTTGATGAAGTAAACACTGTTAATGCATACTTCAAATTTTTAGATTTTTAAATTGCACTCTTTGAGTTTAATAATGTAATATATTTTGGTCTGAACTACTCTGCCTCTTATTACTCCAAGGATAATATTGCATTGCCTTAAATACTTATGTCACTACATAAATAATCGGCACATTTCAGAAAGTGTCATATAGTTGTTGCCTTTCTTCACCTTTTGGGATTTAAATGATCATAGATTATTATGCCTGGAATAAGATTTTAACTCCTCATTGTTCTGTTTTCCTTGTGAGAGCTTTATTTCTTTTTATGGGAGCTAAATGCATTCTTTTCAGCACTTGGAAGCCAAGCTTGGTTACTGGATATGTGCTCTCCTCCTGTTCTATTCTTCTACATCACAGCCAATAAGGCCATTCATGCTTCTAAACCCCATATTGAGATACTGATACTGAGTTGCAGTAGTGTTGAACAAATAAAAACCCCACCCCATCACTCTGTGTGTAATTAAGTTCTGCCTCAGCACCATAGACAGCAGATCTTGTACAATTAGCTTCATATCTGTAAGGAAAATTAAGCTTAAAGAATTGATTACTAAATACTGTCACTAATGTAGTATTAGGAAAAAAAATACATAAAATTGTAAAAAGATGTTAACTGTACTGCACAGCTTTCAGTTGCCTTAGTCCTAAATCTGATGACCCACGGATAATGACAGGGATTATGCCAAATAAAAGAAAAAAGTTTCTAAGCAGATAATTCTTCTTGTAAAAGAAATGTAATCCTTAGCATTCCTTATACCACTCATCCCCTGGAAACTTGAGAACTAAAATTAAAATAAAATAAAGATATGGAAGAGTGTTCTCTTAACTACATGTTAATAATACGATTATGCTAAATCTGATGAGATATTTAGAAATATTTTGTATTCTGACTTCTAAGTACTGTCAAAACCATTAGAAAAAGAACAAGAAAAATTTACTCGATCGGTCAAAAGCAGGAGAGAGAAGAGAAAGATAAAATGATAGTTGGCAGTTTGATTGCTAATTCTCATCTATACATTAAAATTCTTCTTTCAAGTACCTGGTTTTTAATAGATATAGCAAACTGTTCTGCATGCTACTCATTCATTCATAACCTGAAAAATAAATTAGACTGTTTATAAAGGAGTTTTAATTATGTGCTGTAGTTACATTTGCTCTATTATTCTTTGAAGTTACTGTTTAGACCAAAATGTGCAAATGTATTTTGCAAAATAAAATGTTTTGTAAGATACCTGATATTGTAGAATATATGATACTAACAATATATGCAATTCAGTAAGAAAATGTATTTAAAATGCTGATTATCAGTTAAAATTCTTGATGGGCCTGATCCAAAGCTTCTTGGTATTAGTGGAAATATTCTTTCTCAGTTTAACAGATTTCAGATAGAATCAGACTCCAAAACATTGAAAATTACTAGTGTTGAAGAGCTTTTTCTTACTAAAACACTGGAGGGAAATACATTAGTTCAAAACCAGTGGGATATCATTCTGAACTAAATCTGTAATTCTAAAGTAGAACATGTACAGGATAGAACTGAAAAGTGATTTAAAACAGATTTGAATTGGACTGGCACACTTAACTGACAAGACTTGGGATTATTCTGTGCTCTAAAAAGGCATTTAAATCTGCATGTTTCCTGTTTTTCTAAGGCTAGCAATCAATTTGGGGCATTTTAGCACAGTACATCACTTATTTCTGTTTCAGATTCTAAAAATTGCTTTGAAGTATATGCCAGAAGCAAAATTATTTCTGCCCATAGATGAAATAACTCTTTCTCTGTGGCTTCCTCAGATGTGAAGTCAATCTCTGGAAAAGTATCATTTTTAAAAATAGAATAATATGTAACTTCTGATTTTAAGTTGAACATTTAGCATTCTAACTTGAATATTTAGCATTTGGACAACTTTATGGACTAAATTGTGGCACAGAGTTAACAAGCTTTTCTGGTGGAGGTGCATCAAAGAAGTCTGTCTCAGCTGGGCACAGTCTGCTCTGGGAAATAAGAGAAAGAGGAGGGTCTGTTGTCCATTGCATGTTATGCCAATGATAAAGTTTACTTGAATCCCATTGGATAAGTGGTTATTAGACAAGCATGGATGTTTTAGAAAAAATTGTTCTGTTTTTAGTATTTTTCACTTTTTCTTAACAGTACAGATTCATGCAAAATAATTTGAACCTGTTACCTCTTTGTCTCCTTTCCTCAGATTTATAAGATATAACATGCCAAAAGAAACGAGGATTGGTTTTTCTCTTAAGTCCTTGCCATGGAGAGAGTTCAGGGAGAGTCTCTGTCTGGTGTTTTTGGACAGCTGTCTTGCTAGCTGGCCTAAGGTCTCGTGGCAGGCTTTCACACATCCACAGAAGATCAGGAGCTGTACACAGTCTGGCCCTGTGTAGATTTAGACCAGTATATAAATAGAAAACCACAGAAAGAGATGCCTAGTTCAGACCATCACAGCTACAGTCACATTACTGTTATCTTGTTTTCAGAACATTTTCTTACCAATTTTCTGCATAACTCTGAACTCTTAAATATTGCAAGATCATCACAATGAAGCTCTGTGTTATCATTTCTGCTGCCGAGGCATGCAGTCAACTGTATCTGCTTGTGTTAATATGCTTTGTAAGGAGATTTCATATAAAATGAATGCAGGGCATGTTATCACTAAGGACAGGATCTGTGAATCATGCTAGAGACAGTTCTAGAGTTTTCAATGCCTAAACTGGATCTTGCAAGCTATTAATTTTGTCACCATTCTGTTCACAACCTTCCCAGATCTAGTGCAAATCCCACGATCCCTTCCTGTCTTCGGGTGGAGAGGATACATTTCCTTTTAAGGATCCATTAGTGGAGCTTTTGTCTACATAAAACATTAGTGAATTTGGTTGATGATATAAAATCTAAAGTTGAGAATAATCATATTAAACATGTAGAAATTAATGTGGCATTCTCTTCTGAGTGTCCAAATTTCTGTTAAAAATTAAACTGAAAGTACTGCTTTGGAATACCCTGTATGGGGACATGTAATAGGCTGGAAGATGTTTATACAAAATTTGAAAGGTGCTTGCATTGTTAAATCGTATATGGAGTAGTGTTTGGGAAACAGGACTTTATAGAGCATTCTCTTTTGATATCACCTTTTGGTGACATTGAACCTCTTTCTGGACCCAGAGATGCACAGTAAATATGAAAACTCTTTTGAAAAGTGTGATTAACAATAGAAATGTACCTTTTCAGTGAAGTATTTACCAGAGCTGCTTGAAGCTCAAAGCCTGAATAAGCAAAACCGATGCAATTTTCCCAATTATGGTCCAAGTGTGATTCTGCATATTTTTATATAATTAGATAGCATATTGGAATTATAAAATTGTGATAAAGAAAGGTTTGGTGAAAACTGTGCTGCCCTGGTATTTTGCAAAGAGTTACTGAAAATAAGTTAAGTGTGAAGCATTTCCCAGATGGTAAAAATTCACTCCAAGGAATTTAAATTGGTACTCAAAATGTTGCTGTGTTCATGAAGCTCCTTTTGCATCTTTAAAAAGAAAATTGCAATGTACTCTAATCACTGCCAATTGTACTGTAATTTATTACAGGGAAGATTAAATGAACACAGAAATTGCAGGTGGAAATTTAATCTCTCCCTGCATTAAAAACTTGCAGCATAATATTCTCATCTTTCAAGTTTTGACCTGTTTTTGCTGTATTATCATGAAACTGAGCTTTCTTCAGGGAAATATCAGTAAAACACTATGCCCTTATGAAACAACTGTCAGTGTTAATTTAGTTACAGAGACATTTCTTTCAGTGTAAGCAAGATTTCTTATGATCTTTTGACGCAGTGCTAGTTTCTAAAAAATATTTTTAATCAAAGGATTCATCATTGTGTTTGAAATATTTGAGTCAGTTCATAATACCAGTCTAATATAAACCTTTCTTCAAATTCTATAACATTGAAATGTACCATTGAAAACTGTTTTGCTGTCTACATTACTTGACTTTTTTGTCCCAAATTTCTCATAAAATTTTGTTTTCCAATGTTTGATATGTGCTTAAACTGATTCAAGCAAGGCAAGTAATGCTGATTTGATTAAAGACCAGAAACATACAGATTTAATTTGGAATTATTGGCATAATAATCAGGATTAATTAATACAATAAATGACACTTTTTTTGCTGAATATAACTTATAAAGAAGAAACAAAAGAAATTACTTCCTTAATTCAAATATCTGTAAACTTAATGTAGAGAAAGAATCTTCTAAATTAAACAAGTATTTCTACATGCTTCTGCATATCCTAAAGTTTCCAACATGCACATTCAACATTTTATGAAAAAACAAACCAAGAACAAAAGGTCTTCAGTTCTGGCTGATATTCATTCTCTCCTTGCTCCTGCAGCATTCAGAAGCTGATCACAGTTTCACTGGTATAGGTTACACCTTTGTCTATCTAACATATGAAGTAAGGAAAGGGTATTGTTTCATTTCTGTGGCAGGAGAAGACTTGATGCTGCCCATAAGTCTGCTGGATAGTTGCCATGATGTCCCTGAGAGGTAACTGCCTGTTAGGGGTAGTTAAAATGTGTTTCATGATGTTCGGATCAAAGCAGTTGTGGGAAAGATTGTGCTCCTAGTCATTAATTTAAATCTGTGCAAGGGGAATTATTATTTTGCAAAGAGAATTACTGCATACATTTCTGTGTATACATAATACAGCATTGTGAAGGCAAACAGTATAAGCCTTTCAGTTTGTGATATTGAGAAATGAAGGTGCTGTTTAAAGGCAATTGTTCTGGTTTTTTTTTCTTTTGAGGCTGGAAGTAAAATGCTAGAGGAAAACCTGAAAAATTGAGAGGTAGATCTAGTTCAGTTTATAAAGCAGCCAAAGATGGGATTCTTAGAACAACCATGTTTTAAAATAAAGCATAATACAGAAGTATTAATTTAAATTTCTCTTAAAAGCTGAAGTATGCATCCTGACTTCTTTAATATTTATATCAAATAAGGAGAACATGCAAAGCTTATATGCAGCAGTAGAGGAATATGTCTTGATTGTAAGCTAATCTGTGACCCAGCGGTAGACCAATACATGTTTTCTCTTAAAAGAGACATAAACTCATGTCTACACTAAGTATAAAACATGAAATGCAGCCACTATTGTAGGTGACATATTATTGCTTGCTTTCTTATTAGTGGAAATCATACATAAAAAATCAAGTATGTACATGCAGCATGTAGCTGAGAAACTGGGTTAAATGCCAGTTCTTAGAACTTTATATTCAAACCAAGATATGAAAAGAAGAACTGTGAGCAGCTGCAGTATCTACTTCAGTATTTACATCATTGCTATGATTTAGCTATTTCTTCTGTGTTTGATGCTTTGAAAATTACTTATTCTAAGACATAGTTGCCTGGAATTAATCACTAATATTTTTCTGCCCTAACATTTTTATCACTGATCCTCTGTCTTAGAGGGACCCCTTCTCCCTTTCTAAAACACAAAGAATGACCATGCATCTGCTATTTTTCTAATGCAATTAAATATGCTAAATACTGAGCTCTTGGCTGGGAAACTTTGTCAACTCTTCAGTTGCTTGTATTGTCCTTCTGGCTTAACATGACCTGACTACATTTCTTTTTGTGTCAAATGATACTCATTTTCCCAAATGAAATTCAGAGTATCTATGAAGACTAAGCTCTGTAAAATACAGCTATGGAATGACTGCTAAAAGTAGAGCTGGCTTTATTGTAAATATTTCTTCTAAAATACTGGGAGGAGAGGTAGTATTAATGCTATAGTTAATATTCTTTATTCCATTACTAATTCAAATTTTAACAGTTCAAGCATAGATGACTGGATTTTTTTTTTTTTTTGTGAGACATCACTCTAACCACATCAGCAAAATGAAAGCTGGTACCAGGACTGTGCTATGATTACCTTAATTTGTTGCAATAGAACTAGTGTTTAGATTGCAGTGATTTTATAAAGCTATGCTTTTGTTCAGTACATCAGATGGGTAATTCAACTCAGAAGAGCTTGTCCAGTATTTCTTATTGACATAAAACTTCCTGTGAAATTAATAAGAGAATGGCTTCCAAAAACCTTGCATAAATATCACAGAAATTAGTCCTAGATGTTTTAATGCTTTATTTGTTATGAATATGTTGCTGAATATCAGTGAGTATTTTTTTCTGAACAGCAAGTTTAAAATTCAGCTTTCTTAGTGATTCAATGCATTTGATGGTTCAGTGCAGTTTGGAAATAATATAAGTTGTTAGTATCAGTTCTTTTACAATTCTGTTGATGTAAAATGTGCATCAAATCTGGACAGTTTTTCTGGTTTTATGTAACATCACACTAATTTATAAACTGGATACCAATACTGAGTTAAGTGGATTCCCATTCAGTGAGATTACTTTTTCCATGTTTTGTTTCCTCACAGCGGAGCTGGTTGCCTGAGCAACTGGTAAAGTACCAGGACTGGGATGTGGCTGGTGCTTTCTTCCTCACTTCTGACCTGAACAGAGTTAGGGCTGTGCAGAGCTCCCAGTCTCAGGAGCTGGAAGGGAAGCATTGTCCATAACGCTTTACAAAGTGAAAGGTGAATAAACGCCCCTGAACTAGACAAAATCTGTGGAATTTCATGTTGAGTGTTCTCCCAAGAAATATGAAGGTGGACCTGATGCATTGGGTGAAGTTGGAGAACTAAGGATGCATATCTGAGGACATGAGCCTCCATTAGCCTCTGTTCTTAGAGGGGAATTTCTCTGAGGAAAAACTGAAGCAGCGACAAGTGGCATGACTTGTTCAGAGACACACATAAAACGTACCAGAGAGATGCACAGAAAATCCCAAACTATTGTTAGAGCTTCACGTGGTCTGCACACAGAAAAAGTGTTGCCCAAAAGATGAGCAGATCTGTGAAGCAGGGTTCCTGGGCAGGTTATTTTCATGAGTCCTGTTGATGATTTTCACTCTTGAGCTCTTGTTAGATAAAAAGACACTCAACTGCTCCTCCTCTTGGTTTAAACAGAAATAGGGTGCTAGGCCCAGTGCTTCAAGAAGATTTATCAGTCTGATTTTTTCTACTGCAAATTGAAAATTTCGATCCCTTTGTTTATTATGCAGCAAAATTTAATTGGTCAATTATGTTGATATATGTGGAAGATCAAAAAAAAACATGGTATGTTTCTTGAAAGTATTAAATAGATTAAGTACTCTTGGATCAGAGGCTGTAATATGAAAAATAGTAATTATATTTTAGAAATATTTGGGGGGTTGAGTTTATACAATGAGAAAAGGTGAAATTCTTACAGTAACATTTCTTTTCCTGAGGCAGTAAGAAGGTATTTTAAGAACATGCTTATATGCAATGAAAGGAAAGATGAAACATTTTATTCCTTTTTTTGTTCCTTTTTTTATAGTGGTGAAGAAAATAAAATTAGGTTTCAGTATAAATTAATGGAGCATAAATTTCCTGCACATGTGGATAAGGCACTTGGATACTTTTAGCTCACTTGTTTAGGGTAGAGTTCTGGTACCGGAAGGGAGAGATGATGGATTTGAGGGTTTTTTTCCTTCCTCATCTTCCATCATCACAATGATCTGTAGTGTAACCACCCCCAAATATTACATTTTTATATTTTACAGTTCTCTAAACAATAAAACACTATGGCAGAGGTTCTGCACAAGTTTTTTTTACATAGCCAGGCTGAGTGTGAGTATTAAAAAGCCATGTCACTGTTCATCATGTCTCTGCTATTTAAGAACTGTGTAGAGAGGTAATTTATTTGAAAGATGCCCTTTTAGTAATGTATGTGGCGATTTTGCTTTCTGCTTGTATAAAATGTCCCTTCTTTGTGGGGGTGGTGGGAGTGGTGTGTCTTCTGCAACGCTTACAGCTAAACTGAAAATCCAGCCCTGTAGCTATTTCAGTATCAGGAGAAAACCGTCTGTAGAGAGACACCAATCTGTGTATCAGTTCCATACCCATGTGGCTTTGCTTGCACATGTGTAAGCTCAAATTAACTGGTCAGTTTGAATCAATGTAGTTACCCATATGCATAATTTTTTCTTGAAAAATAAAAATGCTTTTTGACAATTTATTTTTTTTTAAATACTATTAATTAACATAAGAAATGCCCAGCCTATTTAAGGACTAATTGCTAAGGTATAGAAGGGACAGCAATATTACTGCTCTTAGGTTCTTATTATATTATTAGCCACTGCTGTATGCAGACTGGACAAATCTCTTTTATACTTGTGATTTCAATATCAGTTCACTTACTGCAGGCGAAAACACTGACTAATCACTTGCAGACCAAATAAAGGTCTGTACTCTAATGTAAATAACAAAAAAAATTGGATTTCTGACTTTATTTAGTTTTCAGTATTTTAAAACTTAATAAACTGCATTTCAACCATGTACAAGCATGCATTCTATTTCTGAAGTTCCATTAAATGATTTGCTTTCTGAAGACATTTGTGTCTTCACAGTCATAGAATCATTAAGTGTGGACAAGAGCTCCAAGATCATCAAGCCCAACCTTTGAGCAAACACCACCATGCCCAGTAAATCATAGTATTAAGTGCCATGTCCAGTCATTTCTCAAATACCTCCAGGGGTGGTTGCTCCATTAGCTTCCTGGGGAGCTTGTTTCACTGCTTTCACTCTTTCTGTGAAAAAATTCTTCCTGATGTCTAATCTCCCCTGGCACAGCTTGAAGCCATTACCTCTTGTCCTGTCTCTGTGCTGCTGGGAGAAGTGGTCAGCCCTCACCTTTCAACAAACTCCTTGTGCAAATGTTCCTGTTAAGAAATATAGTCCTTAAATGTGTGCTGTGGCAGTACTATATATTCATTGACTTCTGGAGGCTTTTCACATACCAAAGATAATGTCAGTTTTTCACCATTTCATGTTTTCCCAGAAGCAGAATTATCACAAAATTATTATTTTTTAGTCATTCTTGCTATTTGTGGTAAATGTGACGCTCTGGAAATGAATATGATATTGAAAAGTGGCAGATGCTCACACCATATGGATTAGTCAGGAACAGCTTCATGAATGTTAGGTATGGCAGAGGATCCTCTGGGTATTTTCACATAAAGAATTGAGTGGGCATGAAAGACCCAAGGACATCTAAAGTGTTCTTAATCTCTCCTACCAACTCACTGCAGTGCAAATTCTGGGGTTTTTGTGTGCTGTAAGTCTTAAATTGTTTTGAGGAGCTGCTCAGGGACCTGCATGGCGTGTCTATGAATGGTCTCTGAACTCTTCAGAGCAGTGTTCTCAGCACCAATGCCTGTTCTTTGGAAGGACTGGATGCAGTGACCCCATCCTGGGTGGGTGCAGCCTTTAGTGATGGCATTCCTCCCTAAGAGTTGCAGTCTCCTCTTGGAACTGAACAGATGTTGGTTAATACAAATGACATGTTTTGGTACAACAAGAGCATCTTCTCTGTGAAGTTTTAGCCACTATTGGAATAAGAAGAAATGGCTATAGAAAACACAGAAGAGAGAGAACCGGAAGTAAAAAACCAATCATTCTCTGGTAATATAAATATATTTTTCTCCCCTCAATCCAATGGCAAATAGATGGTATTCAATAAGGAACAGCTTGGAAGACAGTGGGATAATCTTTAACACTAATGATAGTAGTAAAAGTAGAACGATAGCTGGGTTTTAAAAGGTGTATTTTTATTAATTATTTCTTATACTATCTTGAAGAGGTCAGTATTGTCTCCATTTCACAGTATTTCTGTATTGTACAATGAACTCATGAAGATAAACCCAGCAATTCAGGAAACAGAAACAATTAACCTGCAGACCTGTGTGAGGACGTGTTAGTCCTGAAAGAGCACACTAAATAGACAAAAATTATATTGACATAGAAGGCTGTATCTTGCACCTGGGCTTCTATTTTTGCATTGCATTATATTCAGAGTTAGATAAAGCCTGTTCCACGGCTGTGCAGCATTGCTTATTGGTGTGTTTTCCTTGGTAGGGAAATCAGATGTGAGGTGTAAGAAAGCATAGGGATTGGGTCTGCTTCTGCAAAGATGAAATGTGCAGGAGAGGAGGAGACAGATGACATGGTCTGGGGTCATAACTTGGAGCAATGAGGAAAGGTTACATGGCACAGGGTTGGTACCCTGTTTTGGAAGCAGGAGCTGTGTAGTGGGAAGATTAAGAAGGGTTTTTTAAATGGAAGTTTCATATCAGGATTGATAGAGTCTCAACTCCCCTATTTTCTGAGGTCAGCTCTCACAGAGGCGGGTATAAAATCTCAAGGGATGTTACTTTTCATATGGAACTAAACTCTTTGGATTACTCAGATGACCTTAAATTGTATCAGGCTCTAGGAAGTAAGCTCAATTACTGCCTAGTTACCTAGATATTTTCTTGAAAATGTCTCTTCTCAAAAAATACTGCTTTGTTTTTTAGAAAACTTTATGGTCAGTGGTCATCTTTGTCATAGTGAGCCAGCCAAAGCTTCTGAAATAACATTATATTTGCAGAGATTATTTGGGGACTTTTGGGAGGATTTTCGGGAGGATTTTCTTGCCAGCATTAAAGAATATGAATACTATTTTTATTTCCAAAAAAAAAGGGTAATGAATAGAACTCTAAAAGCTAGATGGGCTGCTGTGGGAAAGATCATAAAAGGGCAAGGTATTTAATTGAACCTGGCATTCATGACAACATTGCAGACTCCTGATGCAATTTTTCCCCTGCCTTTTCTCTGTACAGTTGCACAGTAAAAAAATGTTTTGAGTGAAAACCATATTTCTAGCTCCCCTTCCAATATAAAATGACTTTTGAAGACCCTAGAGACCCTGTTGATCTTAGACAGAACAAAACACTAAATTGTCTGACACACCAGTCCTCTCAGTGAGAATACTGGGTACCATCTGCCTCTGATTTAAATTCATTGTATCATACTGTGTGAAAAATCATGTTTTGCAAAATAATATTTAATCATTCAAATCTTCTAAATATTTTAAACTCATTCTGTTGGAGTTAAACCATAACCATTTTCTTTTGAAGTACGGGTGCCTAGGAGTAACACATCAATATTATAGCCAGAGGGCTTTATAAAACATTCTCCAATTTTTCAGTTTACTATCTTTATAATGACACTCCATATACTCTGTAGTTAATTTTTTTTTCACATACATTCAGTTCCTTTCATATTAAAAAAAGATTCCTGCAAACATTAGAGAAGTATAAAACCACAGTATAAGCATTTTTAAAGGACTTCTGAAAAATTCGGTGTTTATGGTGAAGTCTGACAAACATCTTAAAAGATCCTGATAATACTCAGCTCTCCTATAGGTCTGTTTCCCTTAGCAGGTCTTAAAGCCCTTTAGAAGGCTTGGTGTTATTGCAGCTGAGGAAATTCCTGCTGACCTTTCCTATCACCCCTTTGCCTCCTTGTTGTGATTCAGCTGCCTTGCAGTGTTAAATACTGATGAGAGAACTTGATGCAAGCAAAGGTATTTGTTTTGAGTTACAAGTGATTTTTGTGGATTTTCTGTAGGCATGCAAGTATCCAGCCATTAAACAAGACAGTTCTGAAGTGTTCATGTCTGGAGAGTTTGATTCTAGTGTACATTTGCATTAATACTTAGAGCAGAGGGGTATTTAACAGAATTTCAATGCAAACTCTTAGTTTCTTCAAATTAGTTTTAACTTCTTAAACCTTTTTCTGACAGCTAGAGAATCTTTCAGACCAGAAGTAAATTTGTCATTAAATCAGATAATGAATATATTTTCTATGTTTCACAAACAAAGTCTATTTATCCTCTTTTGTATCTAGAAAGAGTTGTGTAGAACCTTATGTCCGCTCAGTAGAAGGCAAATTACCACATCAGGTAGTTCAGATTTTTCACTGGATTCCACAATTTATATTTGAAAGGGGTAATTTCTTAACATAATACTCTCAGTGAACAGCTGGTACACAGTAAATTTTATATCATTACAGCTGTCTTCAGTGATTTTGTGACTCAGCCTTAGTTTGATACTAAGACTAAAAGCTTAAATTATGTTCAATTTTTCTTCCTTCATACTTAAAAAAAAGTACTTCAGAAATAAATGAAAAATATCTTAATCTCTTGATTTATGTGATTCTTGTGAGCCTGTAAAATCCTGGTAAATAATTGATCACTTTCAAGAAAATCAATTCCTCTCCAGTGGCTTATATAAAAATCAAGTTTCTTTCTAAATATGTAAAATCTTTATTCTAGTTTTGATTTAGTAGGTTTCGAATGTCGTACTTTGAAAAAAATAATGTGTCAATACAAAATGGCTCCATATTGGTGAATGGAGTTGAATCATTATTATTATTATATTATTATTATTATTCAGCTACTTTGCACATGTGTCACATGTGCAAAGACATTTTCCAAGAAAGCACCATTGCATTCCCACATTCTCAAGAAATAACAGTTGTTACCTTGAAAACTACTTTTTAATAAGGAGAGTGGAAATTTGTCATGATGTCAGATTTATGAAAAAAAATTACCATGAATTTACTGACAGATCTGCAGTATTCCTACTGAAACTGTGGGAAGAGAATTTCTTTCGTAAGAAGATAGAAAGCTTTGAGGTGGAGAGAGGATTTTGAGAAGCAAATGCTGTGATGTTACCAGAGATGTAGAGATATGGCCGATGGCACTGCCAGGTGTGTCGCTGGAGTGGGATGTGAGAGATGATCTACTACATCTAAAAAATTATTCTTGGTGTCTCTAAGATCACAGCTGTCAATTAAGTGCTCCTGATGCTGCTTTACTGCCCCAGTAAAGGCTCTGTGTGCCATCCTCATGTTAGTACAGTTTAGTGGTGTTGAGGGTGTGTGAGGGATAACCCAGCACTCAGTTATGGGTAGTGCTTCCAAGTCAGTCATAGGGTTTATACATGAAACTGAGAAGGAAGTCTGCCTCATTCACCTGTTTACTTTAGGAGTATGTGGGAAATTAATTGTATTAACTGGCTTTGAAGTTGTAGAGGAAATGGAACAATAACATTCTCAGGCATAGTTTTCCAAACTTTTCTTGTGCTCTATCACAAACACTGGATCTACATATTAGCAGTGGTTCTATTTTCTGAAGAATGCAGTCAGTAGGGTACATAATTTCCTAGCTTATCAAATAACCCTTTTGTCAAAAGGCCAAAAAGCATGGAGAATGGCTGAAATTCATCCTAAGATTCTGTAATATTCTTTAAAGTGATAGAACCCAATGACTTCTTTACCTGCTTGGCTATTTTCCCTTTTTCCCTCTCTCCCAATGTGACTTCTTTACCTGCTTAGGCTATTTTCCCTTTTTCCCTCTCTCCCAATGTGTTTCTTAGGTGTACAATTTTCATGAATACATTTGTAATCTCATGAGGATTTAGAATGAAACTTCACATTTTTAGGTTGGGGTTCTCTCTGTAAAGTTAGCAGGAGGAAAATTAGGTTCTGTAAGTGTGTATTGGTGTCTTCCAATTTACAAGATTTTTGATGGCAAATATAAGTCTATGTAGTAATGGACTTATGTGTTTGGGATTTTTGATTTTTGTTTTATTTTGTCCAGTATAGGCCAACTCTTCCCAAGAAAGACATAGGTTCATGACACAGGCTAAAAATACCTTCAGTATTCTGTTTCTTCTCTTTGACCCCTTCTGTCTTCTTTTCACTTTTTTGATTGAACTTTGCCTCCTCTGCCCTTAGTTCTTCAGTTATTAATTGAATTCTACAAAAGTGGTGACTTTTCCTTGTGTTAGTCCAGGAATCAGGTATGATCTTGGTATCTACTTCCAGCCATTCCAGAAGCTTGGCTTCCAGCTTTGAGCTTTGTACTCTTTCGTTAGGTTTGAGATGATATTTCTTTGTTTGTTTTCAAATGGTCCTGGAAAATTACAGTGACTGAAGGAAACACTTGGGGCACCAGACATTTATCTGAAGCCCACTAATCCTCCTTCAGGAGTCAAAACACACGCCATATATAAGACTGCACACCAAAGAAATAAGTATGTAAGGACTGAGAAGGTGTCTGATGACTTTGAAAAATTCTGCCTTCATGACTGAAGGCTATCTTTGCTTAGCAATAGCCCTGATTTTACAACCTGGTTTACAACTCAGAACAGCATGGCTGAGCTTCCCACATGGCACAGCTGAAAGGATTGCTGAGTGAATATGGAATATGCTAAGAAAACTCACTGTTGGCACAGCTAAACATGTGAGATGCCTTCATTTAAAAGACATCTGTCAAAATTAAGTTAGCAAAAGAAAACCCATCTAAAATGAATAACTAAAAGGTATTTGGGGTTGCTCTATTCCGTTTAATTGAGTCAACACATAGTTTTTCAAAGGTACTTCAGCTACGGTAAATTTGTCCTTGATTTTGTCATAAGTTTTCCCATGATTGTCATGATTGTGATACTGAGAACATTATTATGACGTAGTCCAGGAATTGTCAATGACAAATTTATGGGTTCAATTGCAGCAGGAAAATAAAGTGCAATACAGAAAATAGTGTCATTGTTATTTGTGTAAGAAAAGCTGAATTTAAATATGATTGACTTCAGGCAAGATGCACAGTAAAAATAAAAACTCCCTGCAGTTCTCTTCATCTATAGAGAAACAGCAAACTGAGCAGTGTCCACTCAACGAGTGTTTGAAAACCTCAGCTTGTACTGGGGCAGTAATTTAGAGTTGCTGTGGCTGTGATAATATGAGCAAGGAACATAGCAGAAAGGAAAGGCAGAGATGTCTGATGTCTGAGTATTTTGATCAAAGGAACTTCTTGACAGGAGACAGATGTGGCAAGAAGACTGAAAGCACTTGCTAAGTAGTGCAGTTCTGGTAATAGTTCCCTGGAACTGTTAATATATATATATAACCATATAGAACTGTTGATATATATCTCTATATATATAATTCATATTCCCTTTTGACTTCTGCTTCTGTGTTTTTCCACTCTCGTTTTCTTGTTTACTCTTCTAGAACATATTTAATTTTTTCTGGTATTGTAGCTCTTCTTTCAAGTTTTCTCTTTTTTTCCTTGGTTGGTTTCTTTTTTATGTATCTTCAAGCAGCCTTTTTGTATATTCCATATAGGAATGCAGTGTGAAATAGAAATAAAGTGAGTTTATAGGGGCTTTGCCTTTTAAAACTACTTCAACAAACACTAATTTGTGAAAGAACCATCCCATGATTAAAACTGAAAACTGATTTCCATATTTAGTGTCTTAGTGTCAGATGTATTCAGGGAAACAAACCTTGTTATTCTATGCTCATATGTGCAGGGCAGATGAAAATGGCACTTTCTGACCCCAAATTCATGATTTTGTGTTACCAACTGCTGTGTTTTTCTAAAAGACATTGTAGCACACCTGTCAGCTTCTGAAGAAAACAGACCAGCACTGCCTTAGGCTCTGGTCCACTTTAACTAGCGGGGACCTTTGTCTGATGCCTAACTTTAAAATTCATAGAATGGTTTGGGTTGGAAGGCACCTTTAAAGGTCATCCAGTCGGACACCTGTGCAATATGCTGGGACACCTTCTGCTGGACCAGGTAAAAACCCCATCCAGACTGGCCTCGAATGTTTCTAGCAATGAGGCATCCACCACCTCTCTGGGAAACCTGTTGTAGTGTTTCACCACTTACATTGTAAAAACTACTTCTTTATACCTAGTCCAAATATACCTCCTTCTAGTTGAAAATCATTACCCCCTGACCTATTGCTACAGGTTGTACCAAAAATTCTGTCTCCATCTTTCTTCTGATCCCTGTTTAATTATTGAAAGGCCACAATAATGTCTTCACAGAGTCTTCTCCAGGCTGAACAACTCTAACTCTCTCAGCCTGCGTTCATGGGAGAGGGGTTCCACCTCTCTGATCATTTCGTGGCCCTCCTCTGCACCTCCACTCCAACAGGTCCATGTTTTTCCTGTACTGAGGATTCCAGAGCTGGATCCAGTACTCGAGGTGGGGTCTCACCAGAGTGGGATAGAGAGGCAAAATCACCTCCTCACCTCTGACCTCACATCTTGGTGTATAGTGATATCTCCATCCTCACAATGAAGATGAAATATTTTTACTTTCTCTGAGTCAGTCTCTCTAACTGCCAAGATAAATTAAGAACTCATACCACAAAACTCAGAATTCTTACTTTCCCACGGGAGTTCTTATAGGATTAGCCATGTAGGGGAAGAATAATGCTCTGCAACCCTTCATCTGAGAACTGTGAAGTAAAGTCATACAAGTGTGATGATCTTTCTTTTTTAAGAGTCTTCCTCAATTAATGGACTTCAAAAACTGGCAAAAAGAATCAGACTTTGGAAATGAATGACTTATTCTGGATCTTTGGTGTGATAAACATTGCTGTCTTGGCTTCAGTATAAAGTGGGGTTTACCTGATGTAGAAGAAAGATGCCATTTTTAAGAAGCAGGCAGTTTTTTTGATTGAAACTTCTGCATTTCCCTGTGATGATTACTGTATGTCTTGGGATTCTATAAAATGACAAAAACAATTGAAGTTCAGATTGATTAGAGATAATTTGAAAGCACTTACAAGTGACAGACTGTCTTCATATTGATAGCCTGACTGCAAGGTGAACTTAAGTTTCACTTAAAATTTAAACTTCACTCATCAATTTTCATATCTGTGGAGTTAATTTTGGTTTAGAAACACAGTATATCCTCATATATTTGTAGATAGTTTTTGAGTTTGTTAAAACTTGTCCAAGTTATGCTTGGAAGAAAAGAAGCTGCTTTCAAAAAAGAAAGGTGTGTATGCCTCTTTTCTCTGTGTGGATTTATTCTTTGTTTACCAATTCTGTATCTGTACCAATGACTTTAAATTCTGGCCCACCGGAGAATATTTTAATATCTTATATATTTTCCATCTAAAGACTTGAAGAAAATTCAGTTATCTGTTAACTGGGCTAGAAAGAGGCCAGTATACATGCCCCACTTGGTAGCTGACTCCTTGTTCATCTAGGAACTCCTGTCATTCTCCTTGGAATTACCTAGTGCATGTCACTTATTCCCACCCTCCTCATCAGCTGTCTTTCATTTAGGTTGGTGCAGACTGGCAGAGTAATTAACTAACTTAATCTGAAATGCTAATAACGCTATAATTTTCAAGACAACCTATTCCAGGAGTGACCATCTTAACTTTTTTTTTTACTGTGCTTCCTTATAAGAGGTGCTTCTGTAAAAACGCTTTCAGGAAACAAACATTGGCTAAATAATTGGTATTTCATCTTTGTATCTTCATGAGATTTTTGCGAGCTAATTAAAAAAAAAAAAACAACATAAACCCACACTGCACATTTAGAAAAGTCCTTTTTGGGACAAATTGTAATTTGAAAGTCTTATCAAGAGTTTCTGAGTTTACTATCTATGGTCACCAGAATGGCTTCTTTCATTCCTCCTGCTCTCTCTCTGCCTTTCCTTCTTTTCTCTCTTTCCCATTTTTACAAAAAAAAAAAAAAAAATGTTTTCCCACTTTTAATCAGAAAAGTGATTAAAATGTTTTCATGGTAATTTCTCATTTTTTTAACAATAAAATCTAGAAAAAGAAAGAAATCATCTGCAGATTTTTTTCTGACCTATCTCTTACAGTGCTGTGTGATATGTTGAGCTGTTAGTCATTGTTGTTTGCTTTTAGAAATAGAGCAAAAGTGACTTGTTTAAATTTCTCAGGAGACAGTGATCATCGTATTTCCAATTTATTCCAAATGAAGAACATGCTAATTAAAACAACTGTAATATTGTTTCTGCAATTATTTGTTACTTAGGATTGACTTAACGAACTACTTCTGCACACTCATTTCTCTTGGGTGTGTAGTAAGTTAGGTAATTGCTATATCTCTTCACCTTGCATTTGCAAGGAACTGCCCTGTTGATGGAGATTCTTCCCATCTACATATCTGCCAAACGAGATCTCAGTGATACGTTGTCTCCTCATCTCTTTCTGAGGTGAAATGTAAACACACTTACTTAAATGGCACAAATACATAAATGAGAGGGAGATCAGATCTGCCTGGTTTGAGTCCTTAGTTCATGGGTAAACATAATTATTGATGATACCAAGTGTAAGATAAATAAATTAGAGCAAAATGAAGCAATAATAACATTCGAGGACTGTCTTGCTTCACATGTATCTGTGAAGGACCATGTTTAAGGACCTAATGAACTTGTTACCATATATCTTGAAGCATTGTAGATGAGAAGTAAATAACTCATGATTTAAAAAGGTGTTTTCTAAATCCAAAGTATCTAATTAGATAGTAAGGAATTTTTATTTACTTATTGAATATGTGCCAATGACTTGATGAGGTTCTTTGGTAAGGAAGAGTTTTCTACCATTATTGCTGGTATTCTGATCAGACTTGCGTGAACAGAATCTGATCTATCAATTATGGGACTAGAATGGTATTGTTCCTTCAAATATTGGTCTATTTTCTGAGCCCTTAGACTCAGTTTCTGTTTTCCTATTTACAGTTCCTGGACTCTTAAAAAAATTTATGTGTGTATTTCTGCTGGTCTGGAGGATGTTTTTGAAAGCTGTATCATCTTAGTGCTTTTAGCTTGATAAATTAGTCCTCTTTATTAGACCATGCTAATATTTATTATCTTCATGCACATTATTACCCCTAGTTAAGAAAATGTTACTCTTAGGAGGTGTAACATATTTGAAAAGCAGAGCTGTTTGGTGCCTGAGGGGCATATCTGCCTGCTGCCTTTCAGAGAGAACACCTGACCCTTTCTTTGCAGAGAAGTATCATCCTTTTGGGAACGGCAGAATTCTGTGGAAGCAGCTGAAGGTGTGATCAGCACCTCCAGGTCATTGCACTTCCTTCATAGACTGTCCCCAGATCTGGCTTCAGCAGAAGGGTTTCTGTGAGAAGCTTTAATCCATCTCAAGCAGAGTAAACCAGGTGAACTCAACTAGTCTACCCAAACTGGGGCAGCTGATTAGCCCTATTAGCATATCAGAAGCCATTTTTACACCTAGCTCTGTGCAGCTGTTAAGTGATCCCTTCAGTCTGAAGAGCAGCAGAGTGAGTGGTAGCTTTTTCTGTGGCCACAGCTATTCAGTAAATGAAACTCTGTCCTCTAACTCTTCTATGATCCTAACAGAAGATAAATAATTCAGGATTTTTTATGTGTAGCATTTGTGTTGTATGACTTTCAAGCCAGTTGTGTAAGAGTGGTCTTAATTACATTAAACTGTGCCTCTCTGTCTGTGTGGGAACTTCTGCCCTGCAACTAGTTGATGATTCATACAGTTTTTCATAATAATATTTTTGTTTATTTGATCATGTTTATTTAGTTGGAGGAATTAGTGAAGTGTAATTTGTGATGGGGCCTGAAAGTTTGTAATTGTCTTCCAACTCTGTTCCTCGGTCTTCCATATCTGAGCAACTGTAGTCTGGTGCTTGTTTTTCCTTTAGCTGTATCTAAAATTGAGCAAGTGCTTTTCTGTATCCTAGCAGCTCAATAAAGCTACACATTAACTCTCCTAGCAGTCATAGTTAATTTACAGTAGGTTAATTTCCTGTCCCAAATGCACATATATTTCCAAAACATCCTAAATTGATATCAGGTGTCAGCCAACCTTTCCTGCTCTGTGTCACTCAGGCGATCTGGCCTCTTAACTTGATGGCTGTTTTGGTAGAAGTATCAACAATCATTACTTAAAATACTAACAAGTTTTCAGTTCCTATCTAAAGTAAGTGTGTGTGAGTCATGTGAAGTGGGGTGTGTGCACATATGAAATTATTTATTCTACAGTAAAGGATTCTTTGAGATGTATTATCTGTGTCTACCACCAGTACTCCTTGTCTGCTACCATTTGACCTCTAAGAAACAATTTAAGTGCCAAGCAGAAGTCTAGACCAACTTGGATACTAAAAATACTCTTTCTGACCTCTTTCTGCTTCACCACATCTTTCCAAGGGTTTCCAAATTGTTTGTCACACCTGTCAGCCCTTGCCATCACTTTGGGTACCCTATAGTGTCTAAAATGGCCATATATGTCTGCATTTAGCCACCTGAATCTCTTCCCTTCTTTTCACGTTTGTTTTTAAGCATCCTGTGTGTAATATTAATTTTTAAACTAAATACAGTTACTTATGAAAAATAAACAACTTTTAGAGATTGTCAATATGCATAGAATGTTGTTATTCTTAGGTAAATTATTTGCTATAAATAAATATTTTAATAAAACTAAATTTAAAATTATTTAAAATTAATAAAATAAATTATTTATATTTTGTAAATACTTTTCAAAAGAGTTTAAATGGTTATCCTCTCATATTTGCAACCCCCAAATAAATCATTAGGAGAAAGTAAATACAGTTAATCTATTTTTTGTTATCTCATTTTCCCCACCCAATATTTATAACTAAAAAGATGTGGTGAGCTGCAAGCTTCCTAAAAGACTATGATTTTTAGTGATTAGTTTCAATACAGTCGCATGTAAGCAATTACATAAAATTTCAGTAAATGTTCCACATAGGTTTGAAAATATGGATGTGATTTTCCATGACTGTATGTGTACCTACATCTAGAATTGAGCTTTCATTCTACAACCAGAGATATTTTCTAGACATTTCTATAAATATTATAGAAATTTCTAGAAATATTTCTAGAATATTTTGTACACTTTTGTCCCTTACAGCTTGGTTGCTACAACCTAACAAGAGACTTAGCAAAAACTGAAAGGGGCCATTTGGGATTGGGGACCTTTATTTTGCATTCTTTCTTATGAAAACACCAATTCCATTTTTTCTGGATTTGAAACATAAGTCGAAACAGAGTATAGGTGATCTTGTATGTGGAATGAGGAAAGAGACAAGATGAAGTGTCTTAAAAATACTACTCTGATCAGAAACACATTCTTTGCTAAGGTTAGAAAATATAAATGCATGGTCAGTGCAAATGACAGAACATACACTTCGTTTGCTTTCTGGTCTTGTCTCCTGCTGGCGGAAACTGAGTTGCTACTGGGGCAAATAATTCCTTTTAAATGACATTGTTGTGCAATGTCTCCTTTTAGAAACATTATTCTAAGAATCATCCATTATTTTCTAACATTTCTTTTGCCTTGAATATTATTAAGTTTTGTTCCCACTTGGTGGAGGAATTTGTCATTCCTTCTTTGCATGTGTGAAATATCAGAAGTGGAACATGTAACGGTTTTTTTTCCAGTCTTCAGCAAAAGGATATGGCTTCAGAAGCTCATCTATCACATTGATATTGCTTTGCACTCATTTCTGTTAATAAGTGTCACCAGGTTTTCCTCTTATATTACCCTTCCCTGCTGTACTGTATTGTCAAATTAACATGTACTTTCTGAGCACAGCCACAACCCACTCAACTGCTTTTTGCTGCAAAAAGAGATCACCCAGAATTTCTCAATGTGATTGTATGTGATCTTTCTGCAAAATTATATTTTACATCCATTGCCATTCATCACTCAGAATTTCTTATGAAAGATTCACTGAAAGTTGCAAAGAAACACTGCGAGGTTTTTTTTTGACTTTTGCTGCATGGCAAAGCTGAAACATTCCGGTAGAATTTTAGCTTGAATGTGAATCTTGAATTCATCCACTATTTCACCTGAGGGATGTTGACCATTATTTTATCTGTCTGACATGTTTAGTCCATAAAAAATGCTAGCATGTTATTTTTCCTGAAGAATCCTTATTTGATGCGCAGGCATAAGGCAGAATTTACTGCTGTAAAATGGGAGGTTCATGAGAGCCTGTCTGTCTTTAAGATGTCTAGGAACCATGCCTTATATAGTCACATAGAAAGAAATCCTCATGGAAACGGCATTATGGAGGTGGCAGCTGCAGCTCTTTATTTTTGTCTGTGTTGAATTTTGCAGTAAAAGCTTAACTCTTTATGTGATTGTGAAAACTGTGTTTATGTCCTCCTCAAATACAGAATATATATGTATCAAAAAAAAAATTTTGAAGATGTGCAGAAGATGTACAACTTTCTGAAGATGTACAGCTCAATAAGAGCTAAAATTAACTCTGTTTGTACCAGATTACACTACTATTGCTGAAAATTTGGGCAAGGGCTGTATTTAGGCATTATAATGTGGTTGGAATTAGCAGTAATTACTGCCTAATGTCCTTCCTCACTCAAAGCTTTTTTCTTCGTTAGATGCTGGCAAGCAATGTTCAGAAAACTCCATATGGAGATATTTTTACCAGAAAATCTTTCTCATCTTTTCAGTTCATATGGATCATTGTGAAACAGATGAGGACAGTGAAACTAAACAGGTAGAGATAGTGAGGCAGTGGAACTCTTCAGTGCAGAGTCAGGGGCAGAGTGTGATGCTAAGGGGTGAATTGGCAGTTTTGAAACTTGCAAGAGCAATCTCCCAAGTCACAGAGACACTCACTGTGATTTCAAAGGGAACGGGTTTTGAGAAGCTGGCAGTGCTGGAACCTGGGCACAGAGCCTGGAGGCCATCAACACCAACCTTGCCAACCACCTTCTGCTGGTTTCTCCAGATTTAGGAATAAGCAGAAGAAGAAACTGCAATCTGGCTGGACACTATTGCTCCTCCTCTGTTGTTGCTGGTGACAGTAGAAGCCCACACTCTTCATTACTTGCTTAGTAATCTTGTTGTTCTCTCTCCCAGGCCCATAGTACCTTGCTATAGCATTTACTTGAGTGAGAAACGTTGCTCTGCCTCACCTAAGATGTCTGCAGCCAAAGTGCTACCACCAAAGAGCTGTAGCTTGGTCAGAGAATGATGTTATTTTCTGTGTGAAATAATGTCTTCCTGAATATTGCTACTTCTGTTTTTAAATGCTATGAATTTTCTGTCTTACATTTTTTCTAGCTGATCGTCCCCTTTTACATCACTTTGGCAATACCACTGATATCCTTACTACTGAGGGTATTCTAATATCTGCAAAGCAATCTTTACTATGCAAATATGCTTACCCATCCTTCTCTAAGAGGGTAGTTTCCAAATATTACTCAGTTCTGACTGTTGGTTTTAACAATCAAGTGAATGTGGGGAAAAGGGAGTTGAGAATACATTTTTGGGCAGATACTACACATGTGCAAAATGTGATGTTAGAAACATCTTTCTGGATCAAATGAAAACAGAGCTTGAATAGATTAATCATGTCACAATACAGTTGTTACCATAGCTATAGAACAATTTTCTAGTGGATTTTTATTTTACATTAGAAATTTGTGCCATGGCAACAGCAATGCCTGTTAAAGATCTAACTCTGTCATTATAATTTATCTATTACAGCTCTTTTCATTAGTGTTATTAACAACTGTTGTTCTCCTGAATGTACTTCAGTTTGGAACATGGAATCTCTTGAGACAGAAATGTGAATAAGACGATTTCCAATTTTACATGAATTCAAAATTCACAATATTCAGTATGCTTCCGATTTTCTTAATGTGCTCTGCAGTCTTGGAGTCAGAATCAAGAAAAAATATCTGAGTTTGATGAAGCATCTGTAAATTATAACTCTCGAATACTGAAAGTGAGAAATGGTATTCCTTAGAGTTCTATATATGTACCACAAGCAACTGTGCTGGGGTGCATCAATGTGAAAATAAATAGCTGATTGAATTGCAATCTGCTGCCTAAATACCAGTTTGGTTGTATATAAACTGGTGATAATAGCAATATGTATCTGTGGCTTTGAGATTATGGCACAACTGAATTTATTTGTAGTTCCAAATGTAAATGTTTTCCTTGTAGCACAAATATGGCAGTTTCACAGTGATATTCAGAAGTAATCCGTTCAGATGGATAAGCTGTACATGCACTTGTAATAACACTAAAGTTCTGTAGAAATGACATCTGTTTATGTTTTGGTATTTATGATGCTATTTACAAGTTAAAAGATAAAGTGGTAAGGAAAGCAGTATCTGGTAAGGAAGCAAGATCTCTCTGTTGTTTTATTTTTTAATTACAAAAATAAATGTACTTGAAAAAAAAAATTTATAAGCTGAATGCTTCTCTCCACTGGAATTCAGTCCAAGAGCTTGAACTTCTTTTTGCTCTCCCTTGTATCCCCACCCTCTTTCCTAAAGTCCCTTCTCAGAAAGCTTACTCAGATGTCTATGAGGAAAAAAACCCCTGGCATTATTAAATTACTGTTCACTGAGTATAGACCTAAATGTGATATAATTGTTTGTATCACTTCTTAGTGCCAGTTAAGTTAGTTGAAATAATAAGAAATAAAAATAAGAATTAATAAAAGGTTCAATAGGATGGGTTTTTTTCAATACACAGCAATATTGGTAACAAGAATTATTTTTATATGCTTAATAACAAAAATAAAATATAGCGTATCACATTTTGTGCATCACTACTAAGCCTTGGGAGAAATATTGATTTCAGTATCACTTTTCTTGAAATTTATGACAGAAATATGCAACAATAAAAATACCTATCTCAGAGATGGGTAGTTATTAAAAGCTAAGATTTTGAATTTTTTTTTAATATAAAGTTGCCTATTTTGGCAAGGATATAGTAGTAGTACTATGTAATCCTTTGAACAGTTTTTCATACTTTAAGTTCTTGAGATGGAGATCTAGGATATTCCTATGAACAACGAAGCTGCATTTTTAGCTAATCGTGCAGTTTGAAGAGGTTATTTAACATCTCATGTTTCAGGTCTTAGGTCAACAAGACAGAAAAGCATATGCTGGCAAATTATTTTATGATTATCTGTTGCATGGTTTATTTTCTTTCCTTCTATGATTTCTTTAGAACATGACAGTGAGTGGTTGGCTACTATACTATTTAGAGCAGTGTTATAGTCCATCTCTGTACTCTCCTTATTTGCTGAACATAAAAGTATTAACTACATTAGGAAACTAAAAAAATAATACAAGCCTGTATTCAAAGAGCATTAACCTCAACAGTTATCAGTTCAAAAGTCAAAAGATTCGGAATTATAATTGGCTCATTAACATGTAGGTTTGAAGGGATGTCTGGAGGATTTCTAGTCCATCCTCCTGTTTGGAGCACAATGGTCATCATGAGATCAGATATGTCTTCTTCTAGCCAGGTATTGAAACCCTCCAAGGGTGCAGATGGCACCAGTCTGGATAACCTGTCCTAGGGCTGCAGTGCAGCATGTGATGCTGCTTGCTTCTTAACCTTCATCATGACCACATGGGTTTCTTTTTTCCTGACAGCCCCAGGAAAAAAGAAACCCCATGGTTTTCTTTTCTGTTGCCTGGTATAGAGATGGTTTGCATTGCTCAAAATCGTGGGGTGAAGAAGGTACAGCTATGATATCTTTGCTTACTTTGCCACATAATTAACAAAGCTCTTATTGAAAGCAAAAGGTATCAAAGAGAAGTGACAACTGAGGCAGCTGAAAGCAACAGAGAGAATACTCTGTCTCTGCCAGAGCTTTTGTTACTCTGGTAAAGACAGACCAAAGTTTACCCAAGTAGCCATTAACAGTGTTCCTTGGTTTTGAATGATTAATTCGACACATTAGGGGTCTGATTTGTTTGATCTGCTAAAGTGAATAGTAACCACGCTTTGAAAATAGTCTGTTAAAAATGTTCAATACTCTGAACAAAGAAAATCTTGAGGAATTTCAAATCAGATGCCAAAATATTTGTACATTTTAAATCCTTGTGCCTTATCTCCCATTTATCAAATTAGTACAGTATCACATTACAGTCTCACCTTAAAAGATACAAGTCCATACTTGTGAAACCCTTAGATAATGGATGCCATAAAAATTTGAGAAGCTGTTGAATAACTTGATATTCAAAGAAGAATTTAAATGCTGTGAAGTAAACCGGTAATAGGACCGCTCTTTTTGAGCAAAGAGAATATAAATCCCTGGAAATATTTAAAAGATGTGAAGTTGTGACACTTAGGGACGTGGATTGGTGGTGGACTTGGCAGCGTCGGTTTAACAGTTGGACTTGATGATCTTAGAGGCCTTTTCCTAACTAAACAGTTCTATGATTCTGTGATACTATGAAAATGTTGAGGATCTTCTTCGTTAAGTAAACTTCATTCTGAACACTAGGTGAAACAGAGTATTTTTGAAAACGAGTATTGACCTTAAAAAAAGTATATTTAGTAAGTTAGCATATATAAGTTAGCATATAAAAGTATGTTAGCAAGAATAGAGTGCCTGCTAACATAATAGAAGACTAATGAGTACACATGCAATATTTGTTTTAATCTTTCCTGACTTCCTTAAAGTATTTGTGTGGGTATTTTAAAGATGAAAGTTATACCTAAAGTAGACTATATATGTTTATGTGTCCACAGCACAGTAACTGCTGTGAAAGATCAAGTTGAAAAAGGCTCATATAATGTATTTGGAATCTTTGAATACATTGCAGATTGCTGCCGCTTAGACTAACAAAAAAACCCCAGAATTAAGGTTTTGATATGAAACATTGCTGGAAAGTAAAAGACACACATACAGATTCTAGTGGTCACTACATATATTTACTGACGACAGAGGGATGGGAGTTCTCAGTAAGCACTTCCTTTTTTTACAGTAGTAAATTGAACAACATCAGGGCATGAGATGCCATTGGTGCTTGGCAGTCTGTGCTGTTAAACTGTTTGGCTTTTTCCAGTCTTTGGCTAATACTGAATAGGCCAACCTAGATGGTGCCCAGGCATAGTGCATGTTTTAGCTGAGACCAGAGACTATTCCCAGTAATTATTTGGAAGGGCTGGCTCTGTCTTGAGAGTTTAACTTAAATGATATTAGCCTAGTAATTCCTTTAGATCCTAATAGCTGTTGGCCAGTACTATTTAGTAACATAGATGCAACAAAGATAGTAGTGAAATTCTTACAATCCAGGTGTCTGTAACCTTTTCTTTTTCCTGATTTATTCCTTCTGGTTTACTTTTCCTGATAAAAATATTTATCTCTTCAACAAGTTCAATTCACAGCTGTCCGGAACATCAGAATAGGATTCAGTTCATGACTGAGATCTATAAATGTAGATATTTGAACACAAACTGAATGCTGTCTCTCATAAGTCACTGGCAGTGTAGTCAGCCCAGTTAAGAGCACAGGGAGTGATAGGTTCCACTGATTTTATTAATCTGATCTCTGGCTATGGTGGGAGCTAACATGCTTCTTACCCATGTGGAAAAATGAGATGTCTTAATCTGGAGCAGAATCTCAGCTACTGAGTTTTTTGTGTAAAGGAAAAGCACCAAAGCCAATAATTATTTGCATTATCTATTCCTCATTTTGAATTCACCTTCAAAATTGCAGACATATGTATAAATCAAAAATTTTCAGAAATCAAAGAGAGAATGCCCAACATCCTCCTTTTCTCTGAATTTTTCCCGTAAACAAAATTTTTCTGGGTTTATTGATCCCTTAAGCTCTGTCATGTTCTACGTTTGACCTTTCTCCATAACACCTCACACCTTTTTGTCTGCAAAATGTCCGAAGTTATATTCCAGTCAGTTGTTTCTCAAAGAAGAGAAGTATATTTACTGAGGTTCTTGGAATTTAATCATATAGATCATATATCAAATATCTTTGATATTTAAACAAATAAGAACATTTAATTTTATATTTTTAAGCTGCGGGCTAGTAAAAGAGTTGATGAAGTTTTGAAGTACTCATCAAAATCTTTCTTCTATCATTCATGAAGTCAAGCACTGCTTTCTTTTAGATGGGATATTTTGAGATTTGATTGGTGTTTTTTCTTGTCAGCAGATATTTTAGGTAATTGGAGAAAACTGCTTAATATCTTTGCAAATTATGACATGATGCTATGCTTGATTCCTTGTGGTAGTAACTGCTGTGCACATAGTCCTACAGTTAGAGTCTATCTAGAACATACAGCTTCTAGTAAGAATGAGGCAAATTTATTTATCTTTAATGAAGTAGTTGTAGAGATGTGACCCTTAGTAGGGACACAGTTAATCTGATGAGAACATGCTAACTTAATGCCATGTTGATTGAGTGCTGTTAACCATACCAACACATTAAATGAGGCAGCACAGGCCTCTTTTTATTTTTTCCCCTCCTAGTCCTTACAGCAACAAGTGTAAAAAAAAATAGCTATAAAATTTTAATAATCCACTCTGAACTGTGCCAAAAAGTGCATTTTTCTGCAGTTGCTTTTTGTGTATGTATGTGCTAAATTACATATAAAGCTCGTTTGAAAAGCCTTGATTTTGTACTTTTTTTCCCAATCATTATTATTACTATTCTCAAAAGTTCCCAGAAATAAAAACAACACTCAGATCTATTCCTTAGAGACTGTCAGTTAAAAGGCATCATAGTGTAAATTCACTATTATTATAATGACTATAAAAAGAAAAATTACTAAGAATACTCCTGACAATGCTTGTTCTTCATGTATTTTACTACCTGCTAACTACCTAATTCATCATACTAAACTATATAATTTGTGCACATTTCAACTCAATAACAAATTAAAAGAGACATCATCAAGTTGATGGAATAGCAATGGCCTATTTTATCTTATAAATTTGGATTTTTGTGGGATTTATATATAGCACTGTGCATTGTTGGTTGTTCTTCAACCAGTCAGAATAAAATAGTCAAATTCAAGTTTTTTTAAAGAGAATAATTATTCAGTTCATGGCATAATTTTCTTTTGTTTCTTTACACAAGAAAGAACCAAGCAGCATAAAAAAGTGTTTTTGAGGAAAGATTTTATTGTTCCAAGTATTCTATCACCCTTTTATGTTTACAAGGTACTCTCTCATTTCAGAGCAACTTTGCCAGGGTGAAACATCCACCGAAAGTGAGCTTCCTGAAGGGCACCCTGCTGAGCAGTTTGCAGGTTTGCTTCACGGATCATCGCCTGCATGTGACCCACCTGAAAACCCCCTCCAGCTGTACAGCAAAGTGAACCCGTGCAGTGGGCCGCTGGAGAAAAGCATTTTGAGCAAGAGCACAGTGCAGCACATACAGCTACGGAAAGAAAGCAGCTCTGATCCTCCCGTTAAGAAAAAAAAGCCACCAATTGTGAACAGAACCATATTTCATACTAAAAATAAACCGGCAGACAATCACACCCTGGTTGGCGCGCCCAGGATAAGCGAACAATGGGTGGTTACCACTGGGGGGTTTGTGGAGCGAGCGTGCACGCTGGGCAGAATACGATCTTTACCAAAGACTTTGCTGGAAATGCATTTGTGCAAAAATGTTTCGAAATCAGATTCTAATCTTATCACCCATCCACCAAACGATAAAAAAGCAAGAAGCAATTGGAGTGAACCCACACCAAAGCCACAGTGCTCCAAAGGGAATTCGGAGAGAACGCCTTCCTTCACGTCAGAATGGGAAGAAGTAAGTTTTTCATTTTTTAGGTACTGTGGTCTCACAAAGATGCTGTTATTGTTTTCAGTTTCAGAGATGAAATAAAAAGTGAATCTTCCATGCTGCAAAGTCTCAGAGAGAATGTCACAGTGTACTTCATGATAGTTCAACAGCTGGCACAAAATGCGAAGCATTTCTGTTCAAATGCTGCCCACTCGATAAAGTCTATCATTTCTGTAGTGAATGAAGTTAACCAGAAGTGGTTCTGCAATTTTTTGTGGCACTGAAATTATTGTCTACTAAAGCCCTCACCAATGGCACTAACAAAATTGGTAAAGTCCTTAGTAACTGTGTCTATTGTTTACATATTTGCTAATTATTTCCACCATGGCAGCGCCCATCAGCAAGAGCCAGGAGAAAATGGCAGCAATAGAGAGTTGATGGCGCATTCTACAAACCCTTCTTATGTATCACCTCCTCTAACTGCTATGTAGCCTGTGTACTCAATACTTGGCACATACCTAACTGCTGTGTGAAGTGGGAATACTCTTATAGCTGCAGTGAATTCAGGACTACTAACAGAAATTTCCACACTGAATTTATAGAGCACATGCTTGCACATATGAGAGATTTTATTTTAGATTTAGAATTCAATTTAAATCAACTTTTAGACACTTTATGTTTAATTTTTTTTTCTGTGCTGAATTTCAAGAATGTAAATGGTTCTTTGTAGACATATAAGTTCCCATCTCATTGAGGTAAATTAAGAATGTGAAATGTTTAGATCTTTACTGCTCCTACAGAGAAGTGAGCAATTTCTCTTTAAAACTATTACAATGGGGAACTGCATCTATCTCCAGGGTACTGTTGTGTTCAGAAAGAACCCAGAGTTTTATTAGGTGGTTGGTTATTTTTCTAGGAAAATGTTTCAAGCTAGCCTAAATATCTGATTTGATAGGACATTTTAAGGCACTCTTCATTGTAAAGGAGACACACTCTCAGTGGAAATATACTAAGGATATCAGGTTTTGATCTTTACAGCTTGGATATGTTGTTATAAAACCCTGATTAGAGTCAGGTCCAAGTTTGCCTTTCTACATGGTCATCAAGGTTTGGTTGTTCTTAAGAGTAAAAAAAGCACAGTTTATATATGTATCTATAAAGTATGAATTCTCAATCTCCAGATTCTGTCATAATTCTTAGACTTTCTCCTGTCACTAGTGACTAATACATACTTTTCCTACTAGTCCTAATATTAAGCTTAGTAACATGTGTTTCTCTTTGTCCACCTTCTTAGTCCACAGCAACCGTTGGATTCACTTTTCGTTTTGTCCTGTTCTTACAGAAAATAAAATAGATTTAATGGTTTTGACCTAGTAAGTTCAATGTGCCTTCAAAACATGCGAGTAAGTTTTGGGGTCAGTGCAGTGCTGTTTCACAGAGGATGTTGTTCTGTGGTATGTGGGACACAACCATGTTTCATACCTATTCAGTGCTCTTGGGGCAGATGGGAAAAAAAAGGGAGCCAGGAAATTCTCTGGAAATATTAATTGAGCTATTGATTTAATTGCGTGTATTCAAAATACTTTAGAACATACAAGATAATAATTTTTATTCATTAATATTACTGCGTAAATAAACCCCTAGTGGTTATACCTGTATGGCCAATGTTGTCAGTAGGAAAAGAGCTCTACTGTGGAAAAACAAATACTAGTCCCAAGCTTTAGTTTTTGCTAGCATACAAATATTGCAGAATAAAAATCAAAGTGGAGAAATTAATTGTCTACCCTTGATTTATGTGTTTTTACAATTTTGATTGTTGTTTTCCTAATGAGAGTTATAATGCTATAAATTTATGCATGAAAAACTAAATTAAAATAATGAAGATGGGATCCATCAATTGTTTCACTTTTCTCTCTTTTGTAGATTGACAAAATCATGAGTTCAATAGATGCTGGAATTAATACTGGACTGGGGGAGATGAAAGATCACACTACAAGTAAGGAAATAAAACCTAACTAATGTTTAATTTTGTCTTAATTGTTCAAAGGGAAACTCTGGATAAGATATTGCTAAGTAACCCACTGTGTTGAAATCGTTTGTAGATATTTGAATAACCATGAACAGAATCTATGTTTTTTACTGTTAGAGATGCATTAGGCCCAGTGTCCTGGAGCTGTTGCTTTAAATAGCATCTTGGAGTCATTAAAGTTGTTTTGAAATCTTACCAGAAAAAATACTCCATTAATGTCTTTGTACTGCCTTTCTTCTACAGGGGTATTTTACTATCTTTTTCAGATGAGATTTTGTTTGGAATGATGGAACTCTTATAATATGTATATATAATCCAATAACTGCTAACACTTTTTAAAGTATTGTATTATATAATGCTGCTTCGAAGAAATATTTGGCACAGGGCTGAAAATGTTGCTGACAGCCAGTGACTGGTGTTAGCAGTGATGGGAAAATTTGCAAACTTTCCCTACCATGGAGAATTCTAAGAACCCTGAGTTGTGCCTAGCCTGTTGGTCTGTCAGCGTAGACCTGTGCAACTCTGCTGATAATAATTTTTAAAGCATTTTATTATGTCTTCTCCCTAACTCATGGAGGGAAAACTGACTTGCGTGTCCAAATAATTTAGTTCTGAGGCAAAGCGGTACTGGTACATCCCTGCTAAAAATTGCATTGGGTTTATGTGTAGGGCAGGATGTTATGTACCTTATCACCTAAAATTTGGAAAAGGATCTATTTGAACCACTGTCCATTTCATGGAGTATTCCATATATACAGGATGAAACTGTGTCTTATCAATTAAATATAATTGACACAGCTATTTTAACAGCAGCTTACAGTGAAAAGGGGATAAAGAGAAAATAACTGATTTGAATGCAAATATAATTGCAGATAAAACAAGCAGATTCAGCTTATTTTTCTTCTAGAAAAAGTAAGGGGTAATATCGCGAAAAGTGCTAGGCATGTTGTACTGGCAGTCTGTTCTTTCTTTCTGCAACTTGCAGTGTTGGAAAATAGAATTATTTGTAGACAAACTCTACGTTAGGAGATACTGAATCCTTTCTGAAGCTATTATAAATAATTCAGTATTTTCTGCTTATTATATTTTATTGTGGTAGTTGTACTGGGTGTGCTGGAGATGGAGTTATCTTTCCCATAGCAGCCTTCGTGGTGCTTTCCATTGGTAGCTGGAAAGGTGTTCCCTGGTGTTTTGGCTACTGCACAGCAGTGCTTGCTCAGCTCCGAGGCTGCTTCTCCAACACTCTCCCCTTGCTGGTGGGAGAAGGTGGGCAAGATGTTGGGAGGGGACATACCCAGGACAGCTGACTCAAGCTGCAAAGGAATATTCCATACTAGACAAGGCTGTTCAGCAATAAAAGCTAAGAAAAAAGAGGAGAAGGCTGGATATCACCAGCTGATAGGAAGTAGAGAATAAATCTTTTGTTTTCCTTTGGTTTCGCACAGGCCTTTTATTTCGCTGTGTTAAACTGCCTTTATCTTGACTCAAGGGGCTTTTTTCCATCCTATTTTCTGCCCTGCCCTGTCCTGCTGAGGAGGGCAGTGACAGAGTGGCTTGCTGGGCACCTGGCATCCAGCCAGGGTCAGCTTCCCACAGTAGCCCACAGGCACCAAAGGCAAAATTGGGTGTAGGGTAAGAGGTTGCACAGCAGGTAAGAGCTATGAAAAGGAGACAATAGCAACAGTCTGGTTTTGCAAATTTCTGTAACTTAGTGATGTGTAAATATTACTCTGTATGTTCCTATGATTGACCATTACTTTTCTTTTTCTACTTTTTTAAGATCAGAAAATACCTCACAACTATTGTCATCAGCCGTTTTGTGGCTTCTACTGCATACGTTCTTTTTCTTGACATTCAAGTATGGTATTTGGTGTTTCAGCTCTTGCACCTGGCATAAGATCTACTCTTTTCTTTGCTTCTTTTCCCAGAGTGGACGTTGAGTCCCAACTTACTTTCTATTCAGCATGCAGCTTTCTGAACACCAACATTTTTTCTTTCCTGTCAATTACATAATGATCTTTAGCTAGTTTAGGATGGCAATTTGATTTTGCTCTTAATTAAGAAATCAAGCTACAATCAATCAAAAAACCCTATGTTTCCTTAAATTTTATCAGCTTTGTTTTACATACAGATTGCAATAAAAGCATGTCTTTCTGCTACAGAATATATGCATCTTCTGAATATATGCATCTTCTGATGTATGTTTTCCACTTTTCATTCCTTTTGGCTGTTTCCAGGTTCAGTCAAACACAGTTTAGCCAGAAATGCAAAGGGAACTATTATCAAATCAAATGCATTACATGCAACAAACATGTTATACTTCAATTATATTATTTTTTATTGTCTAAGTTATAACCAGTAATAGGTTATCTAGGATGAAATAAGTTCTTCTTTCTCACTGCTAGCAGGCTTCTCCTTAAACATAACACAGCCAAAGGTAAAGATCTGACCTATGATTAGGAATGAAAATTTAGTGTGGTATCAGATAAAATAATTCCGAAATACTTCATCAGTTATTGTATAAATGTGAGGGGTTTTAGTTTTTACTTGACTATATGTGGAAAAAGATTATCCAGTAAAGCTTAAAAATAGTGGTTTTAATGTTCAGAATGTGTAAGATTCTTCGTGTAAGAATCTTCTACTGTTGAACTGAAAGCATGTAGATTATTTGGCACTGTATTCAGTAAATTTCACTTGTCTAATAACTTTTTAGCAAGTAGGAAATTTTCTGATAATACTGAAGAGCAAATGTAGCTTCCTATGGAATCCTTCATTAGTGTTTGCTTAGTCCTGTACATCATATTATACTTTAGTGTTTTTAGGGACTGCTAAAACCCCCAAAACTATGTAAAATTCAAGCACAAATACTCTATCAGTCATGAACATAAAGAGCTTATTGTACAACGTAGTATCTCATCCTCAGTGAAAAATATATGAGAGGAAATATGTCATATACTCATAATTAAATAGCTATTTTTAAAACTAGACAATGATGTCATCTTGTGATTAAATTCTTGAATGGACTTGCCAAACTTTGGTCTATACCTTCCTCCTGGTGATATCTGGATAGAATTATTTTAGGTCTCCAGGGAAATCTCTTAAGAAGCAATTAGTGGAGCGGTAAAAGGAAAGATTCAAAACTGAGTATGCTCATGAGGCCTTCATCCACAGCATCCGTTAAGGAGCAAAAAAACTAAAGCAGAACTTTCAGTTTGGTAGCAGTGCAGGTACTGGAGGAGCAAGCTTAAAACTACAGAGAGGAAGATGATTGTTGATGTCCTCTGACAAATCAAAAGCAGGATTGCTGACCAGGAAGCAAGTAAGAAACAAATCTTGATAACAGACAAAAACCCCAAACGCTAGCCCAAGGAATACAAAATCTCTATTACCAAGAGGAAGTAAAAGATGCTGATGGCTACGATCTTCTATTCAAGGTGATGCATAAACATCTGCAACACCTGGCACTTAAATTATGGCTGGTGTGTTTCTTCACAAGAGTCAGTTTTTGCCAAATTGCAAAGGATTGCACTGATCATTAGCACAGGATAAAGAATAATAATGGTACTGCTAAGAATTATTCTAGGAAATCAAAAGTTCTTATCAGGCTCTGTGGCAGTGAGTAAAGAGGTTGAAGATTCAAGATAATATTGTTTCTCATCTCACATCCAAGTCTAGCATCAGTCAGATACACCCTAAATATAACTGTTCTCTCTTCTGAGAGAAGTTTAAAATGAGAACCATTTGGCAAGAAAAAAAAGCATAATCTTAGATAAGGCAACATGAACATAGGTCTCATACCTGGGAATATTTAAAACAAGATTAAAGAAGCGACTAGAGAAAGTAATGGGTCAGTTTGCTAGGTATCTTAGCTGTTTGAATGCTAATGGTAGAATAAAGAAGAACAGCGAAGAATTAAGTGAAGAACTAATGAAGAAATCAATAATGAATTGGATATTACAACAAAATTGACATTGTAGGCAATTTATCATATGTATCACAGTAGTAGTATAGTCATAGAGGAGAAGGCAAGAAGAGAGGAAATTTTGGCTTCTATTTCAAAAGTAGTTGCTTTGAGATCTCAAAAATAGGACCAGAGAGAGCTTTTAAATATCTCTTGGTGTCCAGGGAAGCAGAAAAGAACACATTTGTTCTTGATACTTTTCCAAAGACATCAAAACGTGATAGTAATGGGGGTTTTTAGTTGCCATTTTCATGTAAGAAATTACATTGACAGACTACCCATAAAAAAAAAAATTTAAAAACCTCAAGAGTGTAGATATCAATAAATTCAGAGATTTTATTTTAAAAATATGTAGGGCACAGATTAAAGATAAATCGGTGGGGTTTTCAACAAAAATCTGCTAAAACCTGTAGTATAGCCTTCACCAATGCGAAGAAAGTGCAAAAGACCAGCTGAGCTAAATTTTCATCTCTTCTTTCACTTTATGCAAAATGAGGAAAATTTCTCTCTTTACTAAATGTGGTGAAATAACACAAACATGTAGAGACATGCCAAAGCACTCAGTGAGATGCAGCTAGCAAAATTCAATATAACATAATTATATTAATACATCAATAGATAGAAGAAGAAAAAGAAATATTCAGCACGTGAGAGAGTGACTGGAGGAAAGGAAAAGGTGCATGGAGAAGGTGCAGCATACAGTGAAGGAAGAGCATACAGTGATTTTTTTATTACATGATTTTACTGACAAGGTTGTCGGTGAATATATGTCATGCACAGTTAATCCTAGAACTAGAACCTCAACTGTAGATAAGGAAACAACAGGCTTTATAGGTTAGGTTTCTTAACTATCTGTAAAACTTAAGCCTATTTGTGGGTTTCTGTGAGATTTCTTGAAGGATGTATCAGGTACCAAAAGACTAAATGAGAATGACATAGAACTTACCTTTAGAAGAGGAAAGGAAGAAGAATATGGGGAATTATTTTCACTTAATAGACAAGTCAATGAGCAGATATACTACTTTGGGTAGCTAGAAAATTAAAAAGAAATAAGTAATAAACAACATGGATTTGCCAAGAGCAAACCTATTAAGGCCATCTAATTCCCTTCTAGGAGTGGATATGAAATTTTGTAGGTAAGGGAAAAACAGTAGATGCCCAGTATTTGGACTTAATTTAGGGTTTTGACATTGTCTCATATGTTTTCCGTGCAAATGAATTAAGAAAGCATAAGCTAGATAGAAATAATAGTAGGTCAGGCAGATGTAAATGATAAGTCAGACAGATTAATCTTATTCATATTGTCGAAATTCAGAGTTCTGGAGTGTGTACTGCATTGAGCACATCTGAGCCACTAATGCTGAGTTAGATAAGCAGGCACATTTTTGTTATTGTTCTTCATTTCTAAATGTCTGAAGTATGCACAATGGCACTGAGAGTGCCTTGGAGGACCTCCTCAGATGTAGCTGTCTAAAACTACCTAAAATGACTCTCCCACTCTTCCACAGGATAAAATTAGATATAGTGAAGCATCCAAATAGGTTATTAGGAAGATTATAACTTTGGTTACATTCAGCAGCCTCTTCAAGGCGTTTAAATATTTGCCAGAAGGAGAAAGAATAATGGTTGGGATGTAACTGACCTTGGCTTGAGTCAGAATGGAATAGGTCACTGGTTTATGCCCCTTCGAATCTATTTTGTAATGATTTTGTGACTACTGTGATAACATGATTTAGAAGGAACCTGTGTATAAAGTAAAGTAAAAAGAAGAAACACCGCAATTTTACATTCTCTTTGCCTAATTGTAAACAATTTTTTTTTCAACAAAAAAGAAGTCTTTCAAGGTGTACATAGCAGTGTTAGTTGGAGCTTGGTAGCTGTTAGCAGGTGTGTGACGCAGAGTTTACTTGTATTTGCAAACCACTTGGAAGGGAATAATCAAAAAATAATTTACGTCAAAAAAACCCAAACTGACATGGGTAATGGATATCATATCATCATCATGATTAAAGCTAGAATTGTTTCATATCAGACCAATTAATATAATGACTAAGAAAATATTTGTTCAAAGTCATTCCATATCAAAATAGTCAACAATCATTTTAGGTTTGTGCAGGGATTTTGAGAGAGCCAATTGTGTCAAATATGTTCTAGCACATGGAGGATGATTTACAGCTTAATAATTCTACTGATCATAAATTGTATTTTGGGTGCTGTCCATAAATGCACTAAGCAGTTGCTGTGTGTATACAAGTCAGGATATTTTTGGTCAGCTGAGCATGTACCTACCCTTAAGAACTGCCATTGTTCCACCTAGAGGCAGACAGGGTAGAGTGTACTGAATTATCTTAATTTTCTTGATCTAAAATTATAGTTTGAAACGCAATATACTGAACAAGCCTTTTTCTTACAGCTGAAATAAGCAAAATTCCTATAGCATTTAGTGAGTTTGTATTTTACAGGTTTTTTTGTTGCCCTCTTGTGAGAGCAGTGCCTTTTCCTGTGCTTGGAGGTAATCCTAGCACCACATGCAGCATCAATGTCTTAATATCAAGGCTACAAACCTTGCTCACTGACACAACCTGAGCGATTGTCTTTCAAAGATCAATGCTGCTTCTTCCTGGAAGAGGCATATGAAACAGAATCACACCATATGAAAAAAAGGCTTTCAAGGAAGCTAGCAAATCTTGCAGAATATTTACTTTAGCAGTATGTATCCTCATGTCTAAAGCTTCAGAGAGACTCGTGAGTTGGCTCTTTTAGGGCTGCTTTGAAACCAGAAGGACCCTGGACCCCCGAAGGATATGCCTGAGTTAACTGCACCAGGTGTATCTCATTTGAAAGCAGACTGCACTGCATTGTGCTGTATTCAGAATAAACCCTACAACTCCACTTTATGTCAAGTTTTTGCACAAACAAGGCCTTATTGCTTCTTGATGTGCCCATTTTATATTTGTGTTTCAGTGTCATGTAGTCTGAACTTAATGCCAGGGACTGACAGTAGATCACAGAGCACTGTATTAGAATACATTTTGTAGTGTTCTTTCTCAATTCTTCCATTTCAGGGTGAAAGTTGTAGACAGTCATCATGAAAGAGTTATTTTCTTGGTTTATTTACCTTCTCTACTGATATGAACAAGTCTATTATTGATGATTTCTCCTTTGCTCTATGGGGAAAACTTTAAGAAATCTCACTTTTCAGATTTGTGAGGGAAATAACTGAGCACAAAGATTTGGAAATTAAAGTAGACGTGACTTCAGCAGCTTAGGAAAAGATGGAATCAGGCGGAACCATAGCCAGAAAAGCTGAATGAGAAGCGTGAGGGTTTGTGTTGTGCCCTGTACAGCTGTAATATAATTGAAATTGGGCAAACCCCTTGACTGCCTGAAGCTACATGCTTGGTTTCCTTTCTTCTGTCTACTCCACTGTCGCTGCACAGACATGAAGCCTTCACAATTCCTGGTGTGGTTCTGCCTATAAAAGCTAATATATAACTGTAATATATAAGTCAAACTTTCTTATAACAAATGAAGCCTTTTTAGGCTGGCCTTTTTCTGTTTGCTGCCATATGGCTGCAGTTTTGGCAAAGTGGTTTTCCTCCAAAGCTGTTAATATCCTCCCTCCTCCAAGAGCTGAAAACAGATAAAATATAAGTACTTAATTAAGGCAGAATTTTAATTGGATATGTGTAGGCATGTTGGCATAAGGCAGATTTCACAGTGGTACGTTATAGTCTTAAAAGTACATATTTTTATTGTTATTTTAGTTATTTAAATAAAATATATTTAAATATATCTTATTGTTATTTTATTTAGTTTTGCTGCATTTACCTTGTCCTTTTTAAATCTCCATTTGGTTAAACTAAGAGCATTGATGAAGTGGAATTAATTAATAGAATTTAATAAAGTGAACCATGAAACTTCTCACGAAATGGGTCACCTCTTAAGCTTACAGTTTTGAGCTCAAAACTCTATAATTTTACAATTACCAACCACAAAAACCAGCCTGTAAAATAAGGATAACATCACTTTCCTTTTCAACTTCCTTTTGAAGCTGATTTGCTGTGCAAAGAGACCAAGATACCTGTGGCATCACAGATAGCAAGAAAAGTATAGGCAGAGGGAATCTGACTGTGTAGCTAGTGGAAGAGGGAGCCGACGAGGCGAGGCAGCTCCAGCCGCTGGTGTCTGCTCCCAGTGCTGTTTGATGCCTCCTCAGTAGGAAATGCACTTTGAACTCTTCAGCAGCAATTACAGAACTGCACTTTAGGAAAGAGAGACACACATTCGTGTTTGCTTCTGCCCTTCCTTGTGTCTTATAAACAACTGGAATGTAAATGTGCAATTTTAATTTGCAATGGCAGAACAGCTGGGGGGATTTGCATTACCAAAGTCAGTATGCAATGGTATGGAAGGCAAAAGGGGTTGATTCTTCTTGAGGTAAAACTGTTTTCAGTCAGTCATATTCTTGTATGGAGCCTGTCACACTCAGTGCCCAAAAGCACCGAGGTGTGCATGTGTGTGTGGCCAAGTTGCCTGTCCATTGTCAATTACGTGTGTTGTGGTAGGCTAACTATTGCATTCTTATTGTATCTGTTGGGTTCCTTTTGTTTAGGAAAAGCAAACTAGTTTTTCATAGAACTTTAGGAATCAGCCTTTGGCATGGTATGGTCCTTTTGATGCAAAATTTTCTTCAGTGGCTCTAGTTGTTTTTGCTTCCTCTTCTCAGATGTTTTAGGTCATCTTTTTGGAATAACAAAAAGATGAATATCACATGCATGTGCTGTAATGTTGTTGCTGTAGTGCAGGGTCTCCTGCTGATAAATTGTCTGAGCTGTTGTTTTATCAGAGCACACTCCTCCTCTTGACAGGAACATATTCCCTTGTGTTTCACTACTGCCAGAAGTGTCCTTGATTATCAGTACAGACCATACCTTTAACTCTTTGAGGCACTGTCTCTTCTGGTGTTTTCACACTGCATTTCTGTCCTTGCATTATTTGCACAAATATTCCTATTTCTATGACTAATATCTTCATTTCAAATTATTTGAATTGTAATTTAAGCATATGCAATCATCTAGAATATAAAATGGTGGAGAACAGAAGGCATGTAGCTATAAAATAGGAGGAAGTATTTTTAGCAATAAATTTTATTTATTTACTGAAAATTTGATAGTCCCAACGTATTGCATGTCACTGAACTTACCTAAAGATGAAATAAATTCTACAGATGTTATCACATGTAATTGGGTTAATTTTCTTTTGACTTCTACATTGTAAAAACCTAGACAAGAGATAAAAATGGATCTGATTTATTAATGATTCATTGAATCCCCAAACAAACCTTACAGAAACTGGGCAAACCACAAGATAATTGTAGAGCTTTTAGCTATTTTTTATAATAAATGCAATGGGAGTTGGATGCAAAAAGCTGCAGGCATTTATTTTATTTTCTTATACTCAAGGAATACTATTATATTAGCAATTTTGCCCTGTAGTGTCATAAATGTAATACTCAGCTCTATGTTCTTCGTATGCCAATTTTGTTTGAAACAGCCTACTGCAAAGGAAGACTCAGGCTAAACAGAAAATAGAGTAGAAATGTAAGTCATCACACCGTACTTACAGAAGTAGTCTCTAACTCCGATACATTTTCTTTTTACATTTCCATTCTCTCTATAAGTGCCAATCAACATTTACCTTTTATCTCTGTCCATGCTTTTCAGCTTCTTTTAGGCTTCTTTTTCCAAAACTGATGAGAGCAATTCAGTCATTATATTCGCAGACTTGGGTAAATGATTTCTGGCATATGTCTTCTAGAAGGAATAGAGAATATTAACAGCAAACAAAGAAACTTAGGAAAATGGAATTATAATGTCTTAAATATTGACATCCATCAGAGAGTAAATGTATAGCTTAATTCTTGTCAATTTTGGTGTAGTCTGCTTGTGGCTGTCAGACCTGGTCTGCAACAGAAGTGCTTGAACAAAGGAGTCTTCTACAAACTCTCTTTTAATTGGAGGATTGACATGTAATTTTGGCTGACTTAATATGCTGAGACTTTTCAGAGGTATTTCCCAACATCAAATGTAATGTTTTATTGAAACAGAATAGGAAATTAAGGCCCTGTCTCAATACTGATACTCTCTCCTTTTTTTAAAAAATAAAAACTAAAAACCTCAGCAGTCTGGTCTGCTGAACTGTTATTTCTGAGCAACCAAACTTTTTTTTCCCCTCACAGAATAAAAATAATGTATTATTTGGAAAATTTTGTCAGATCTAGAGGTACTTATTTTTTATTTTCTACATATACTTATTCTCAGAAAGAGGAGTAATGTATACTGAATCCCTGACATCTCTCCTTTTATTTTTTCCTTAAACTAATAGCTGATCCATACATTCTACTGTTAAATATGGTTAAAAAAGAGGTCTTTGTGACCACAGACATAAACAATTTATGTATAATTTGAATTCTACTGAAATCTATGAAAATTCAAATAGTGTACTTACCACTGTTACTAAAGCCTTGTTTCAGTATTTTAAAAATATTCTCACATTATATAATTTCCTTTTAGAAGAATTGAGAGATACTGAGTTTTAAAGAAGATATGTACAGTAATAAGTAAATATGTCGTGATATAGACCTATATAATACTCATATACACCTCTAATATTTGTTTTGAGACAGAGTGCAGAATGGTATGAATACACAGAATGCAAAATTTAAATGCAAAATTCAGAAAATCAGATTTTCAGTTACTTCCAAGGCCATGAAGCTCAGAAATACTGACAAATAATAGTAAAATGGAGAGTAAAATGATTCATAGCATGCTGTTTAAGCGTGTTTGGGGACAGTGCTTGGAAAAAACTGTATATGTTACTCTACAGAAAATCAAAATTAAGGGAATAAAAGTTATTCTCACTTTAAAAGTTTGGATATACCTACCTATGGCCTAACCTTACAAAATCACACTGATAAAAACAAATCATGTTAGATCTCAAATAAATTAGTTGTGAAAGTTTCTTAAAAATAATATTGTTCACATTACCTCCTGGGTTATATTGGTAATAAATGGGTCCCTTACTCTTAAGTGAATGTAAAAACATTTCATTAAATGATTTTCAAAGTTATTTCCAGGAAGACTGAGGTCTGTTTCTCCACCAAACCACAATGGTATGAGGGGAGCACTAATAATCTATGTCTTTTCCACAAGGGCAATTTGGCTGGATTTCACAAACTTAATTCTGGAGTGCCTAAAAAGTGACAAACGGATGATACCCTCATTCTGTAATGCTCTGGTAATCATCCTACTGTAATTCCAGAGGTTAAGAGATATTTTTTTCAAACCACGATAAATGACGTGAAAAGAATTATCAGATTACTTGAAAGTTTTAGAAATCACATGCTTAGATTCAGCTTTTTCCTTGGGGTTTAATCTGAGCCTTGCAACTATGGAGCCACTTATACACATGTATGTTAATATTTTATTCAATTTATTTGACTGTATTAAACAGCATTTATTTCTAAAGCAGAATCAAATTCAATACCTGGTTGAAAAAATGTATGCCGAATAGGAATTAGCACATCAATGGAATTAAAAATATCTGATGAAAAACGAGGCTTTCACAGCCTGTGGTCAGGAAATACTTTAAAGGCAACAGAATATTCCTAAGCCCTAAAATAGATTTTACACATTTGCCTTTAGTAATCAGTTTATTTTCATACATGATTTCTGAGCGCAAATCTCTAAAACTTTGCTCAGTATCTCTGATGGTGTTTTGTATGAGATGATAGGAGTGTTGCTCTTACAAATATGTTAGGTTTGGAGATGTTGTGGCAAGTGAGACTATGATGAAATTTCTCTTTCATAAATAATATAGAGATCTAAGTCTACTAAAACTTTATTAATGATGGTTTCTTGAAAGTTCAGCTGATTCACTCATGTTTCCTTCCAGTAGTCCTTGGATTTAAATAGATATGAATCCTTGGATTCACATTTCTAGTAATCACGTTTTGAATAATCACAAGAACATCACATGCTAGTTGAAAAATCTTTGGCTTGTTATAGAATTTACAGCACACCAAATTGTTTCTAGATTTCATTCCACCTACAGAAAATGAAGTAATTCAGACTATTGAACTTCTTAGAGTGAATTCATTTACTTTCTAACCCAGACTGTTAACCTGAGTTCATCATTGTAATTTTAGGATCAGTACTTTCTTGTTTCATTTCCCTGTGTTCAGGAAGGTACTGCATTTGAATACCTTCACATCCTTTTAAATTTATTTGCCATTTACTACTTACCACCCCTACATCATAACTCATGATATCAGGAATTTTACAAAACTGTTTTTCTGCTTTTATCCATTGCTGCCTTTGGATCTTTTTTTTAGGTTATTGCATTATGACAATTCTGAGAATGGCTGAGGTTAAATTATTGATTGCTAAAAAGAATTTCTATTAAATGCTAAAAATAGCATTTAGTCTAAAGTGGTGAATTGTTCTGGAAGCTATTTCTAAAGTGTATTTATTATTCATTGACAATACTTGCACTTCGTGCATGAGTTTAGATAAATATTTCTTACAAACTCTGCTGTTTGCTTTTCTATTTACAGAATACGATGGCCTATCTCAGTTACTTTGTGCTACTTTTGTTTTCTGGTAGGCTATTTGAAGTGTTTCATGCAGCATAATTCTAAAGAATATATTATCTTGTCAATACACAAATCCCCCTATTTGCATATCAATATGGCATTTATATAGAGACCAGCCATTCTTCTCAAATTTATGCAAGAAAATCCATGTTTGTGGAATTTTTGAAACGAATGGGAAGAAATATGGCTGGGCAGCTCTAGACAGGAATGTAAGAGACTAAATGTAGATGTTGGCTTTGCTTGTTAAACCAGTTCAAGTTTTGATCTGCTTTGTAGTATAGGAAATAATCATTAGTTTGCAATAGTCATTGTAAAACATTAGTGGAACTAGTCTGATGAGTGCATTTTCAGCTAACATGTACCTGTAGGATCACTTGAGCTCAAGCTGAAATCCTTTAGCCTTGACAAATGAACCAGGTAAGGAATGATTCCTGGAGTGCATTTTATGGAACCTGTCTGAAGAGTTGTGTTTGTATCATTCCAATTTCTACAACAAAAAGCTGTGCAGGACGAAGTAAAATGCATTGAGAAGTGTTTGCACTGCTGTAAGCATCAGCACAGCTTCTTGAAACAAGACCCTAGGCTCCAGAGGTGGGAGAGTGAGAACAGAGCTGTTGGCATGAGGGAGCTCACAGACAGGATGAACGGGGTTTATGTAAGCTCATCCATATGCAAACAGTCCAGTGAGTTGCCAGAGCTGTGCCAGCATGCCACCCACTCAAGTAATGTCTTTATTATTCATTGAAAGATGCTGCAGTTTTCTTGTGGTGATGCAGAGCCTGTGTTAGCAGGGGATAAATATTACAGAAGGTGGTTATAGAGTTTTTTTGTAATAAGGCAAGTTCCTCTTGAGAACCTGACTTTTTGTCAGGAAGCTGAGCGGGATGGTTGTTCCCTAAAAAGCAGGGAGCTCTCTGCACCCAGTGGGCAGAGCCAGGTACTGGTAACACGCTCCACTGACCACTGAAGTTAGTATTACCTCAAATCCAACCTAGTCTCAACTCTAAAGAAATCTCAGGGAGTAATTTAATCTCAGATAATAAGTAATTTCATTTTTTAAATGAACTTTTATTTAATATCTGTTTTCAAAGATTTGAAAGGGGAAGTGGGAGAAAAAGATTAAGAAAGGAAGAAGACTGATGTAAAACAAAAATAAGCATTATAGTAGCTGGAGGTGAAGGATGACAAAAGAGCAAATGACCATAGTTTACAAGGAGAGTGAGAAGAAGTGAGATAAATAGGCAGCATAGGAAATGAATTATAAAACAAAGTTAGAAAGAATAGGAGGGAGAGAAGGAATTCACCTGATCAGCTGTTCAAAGGAGGAGTATCTATGAAATCAAGGTTACCATTTATTTAACAGCTGTATTTAATGTCTTAAGATATCTCTGTGCAGATACCTTTTTCTTGAGCACTTTCTTCAAATAGTTCTCTGTTACCCATTTCTGTGTTACCTAGCTCTGATTGTTTGCTAGTTCTGCTTTTTGTTGCTTAGCACAGAGCTGTAAAAAGATTTGCTCAAATTTGAAATTACATAAATTTGGGTTTATGGTGCCAGGAATTATAGTATAAAGCATTGGGCTTCCTTAGTATTTTTAGCAAGACTATGTAGTATACATCTTTTATATCTATGCACTCAGTGTACTAGCTTTTAACAGTAGTCTAAAATTTTTACTGAATTAAGTAAAATATTTTGATTGGTCATGGTGTCATGTAAATTTTCAAGGGTTTTTTTTTTTCTTACTAGACGAAAGCAGTGAAAATGATTACTCATAGGTGGTGAGTGTAGTGTTACTATTATCCCATAAAACTTCCCAAGACAAGGACCGAAATTGCTCTGAGACAGTAACTCCTTTTTTTCAGAAAACGTTATTAACTTCCACTGAAGTCAGAATAAGGATGATTCTTTCTTAGACCATATTCCATCAACCACCAAACTGTCAGAAAATACATAAAGGACAATTAACCGTAAAGACACTTTCAGGAAGACATTTAGCTGCAAATTGCTAGAAACTGGGAAAATGCTAGGAAAGGTTCACTGAATCTTACCCTTATGCTCTTCTGTAATCATCTAATAGTAGACACTGATCGAAGCTGGTGAAAGATGAGCTACATAAAGCTGTGCTCTGACCCAATGCAGTTGATCCTGTGGTCTTGCAGTGCAAAACCCATCTTTTCTTAACTAATTCTTGTGATTCAGTAGGTTGCTTCTTGTATTTCTGTTCCGTAAGCCAAGGATATACATCTGACTGAAGTTGTGAGGGTTAAAATGCTATATAATACAATTTGATTATCCCAATGTCTTTAGAAAGAGATTATCCCCCAAACCTATTAATTTAAAATAGAAAATCGTCCCATTCCAGTGGCTATGCTCTAGAAAACAGGTATTTTAATTTTCCAATAAGATCTGCTCCTCATTGACTGAACAGCATGCGTTCTGAAAGAGGCTAAATCAAAGTTGTCAGAGCAATCAACTGAACATGAAAAATATTCTAACTTTGAAGTGTCTGTGATAAATGTACATTTCATGATATAGTGGAGTGCTTTGACTGAGCTATTTTTGGGTAAATAATACATAAACAGTCAGAAATGCAAACTCGTAGAAGGGCCAGTGCAGTTCACAAAGTACAGGTCACTGTTGACAAATCATCTGTCAAGTAAAATGAATTTTGCTTGTTGACTTTGAGGTTATAGTTATTATAGATACAGTATTTAACAGTGGTAATGTAGCATTATAATCAATATTGGTATAAAAATCAGAAAAGTACTGTGAGGATGGTTCTTCCTAGTTACTAAGGGTTTTTCCATTAGCTTGATTAGCTGTGATCTGAGAGCTATTTTTGTGAGTTCTGAGCTACACATAAGCAATGGAATGTAACCTTTAGATCACAGATACTAGATAGTGTTACTTAAATTCAAGCTGTCCCTGTTGATTTTGTTTTGTTTCTTTATATGCCATGAAAAATGTCTCTAAAAGCACTTTCAGAGAAATATTCAGCATCACCAAATAATATCATCCACAGTGCCATCATCATCCAAAGAGCCAGGCTGATGACAGAAGGTACAGATTTTATGTATGGCATCCATTTTTTTCAGAGTTTTATGAAAAAGGTCATTTAAAATCTCTAAGCCTTTGGAGTTACCTTCTAGTATAATTGAAATGTGTAAGATAAACCAGAATCCTGTATAAACTTCTTGGAACCTTATGCTTCTCCCATAATAAACTTTAATTATAGTGGTCTACTGGAAATTAGGCATAGTTTTTCTAATACAACCTGTTCCTAGTTATCCTTATTTCCTCTCAGGAATACATGCATTAAGTTAGTTTATTCACTAGAACACCCTGCCATGCTAACTGCTGTTGCACAAGTTCTGTCACAATGTAGACAGATAACATTTTATCTGCCTGAATTCATAAATATAAAGAGAAAAATTATATCACATTTAGCTTTGGACAAGGCTGAAAGCTTTAATTTAAAAAAAAAAAAATTTTTTATACTTACTCCAGCATAAATTTCTTCTCCAGTTTTGCTAAACTGGCTGCCAGCTTACCTAAATGATTTGTCTTTCATATTCTCTACTCAGTAATTTTTTGGTCACTGCTAAATTTGGTCACTAATTTTTAGTCACTACTGGAATCCTCCTTAACTCCTCCTTAAACAGAAGTGTTTAGCAATGTTTAACAGGTATTTAGGTACCAAAACAGAATTGTTTAAAATAGTCTATTCATAATGACTGGAGGAACACCTCCTCTACAAATAATCACTGCAGTTTCTTCTCCTCCTCCTCAGTCAAAAAACAAATAAAGAAAAATCAATAAAAATTTATATTGTTACCAGTAGAAAAAATAAAATTGAGAGGACCTTGAATTGCTAAGTATTTAGAGCAGATCTGCCTTACAACATATTTGAAATCATGTGCCCTCTGATATCACAGATTCAGTGAGTTCCAAACCCTACAATAAACATATTCTGAATCCCATTGGGAACAAGATGTCTTGTAGAAATTATCGTATAGCGTACCAGATGGCATTTTTCTTGCAGACATCACTTCAGTGTGCTTCTTCTGTTGCCTTGGAGAAGAAAGAGCCAAGTACTGCTATCTCTGTAAGAGACTTATGTGTCAGTTTCCCCATGTAGGAATGGGTACATCTTTTTTGATTGTGGTATCACAGAAGGATTATTGTGGAACTTATGTCCTTTGAAATGACAGGAAAGCATGGTAGTGTGTAAATATGTTGAGGTGAGACCTTCTCATACAGTCTGCATGGCGTGTTTCAGTGCTGGCACCAGCTTCAGGCACAGGCACAGTGTAGGCATTGCCTGCAGCAGCACACTGGTGGGGATGGCACTGAGTCCTAGACTTAAAAAAATCAAGAGGAAGCCTTTTAGTCTCAAAGCAGGAGCATCTGCTCCAGGTTCCCATTGCACTGGCTCAGAAAAACTGCCCAGGCAACCCTGCTGAGGTAAGACACCCAAACTGGCTAAAGATCTGGAGATCTTAAAGAGCTGCAAGTTCCCTAATCCAAACAGTCCTGGCTCTGTTCTGTGCCTGCCTTTGCCTTGCTGCAACCTTTGGAGGGAGAAGGAGGGAAGAATACTTGTAGATAACAGGATACTTTAGCAATGAGACAATAGTCAGGGATGAGGACTAGACAGCAAGCTGACTGTTTCTCCTTATTTTCTTTCCCCTTGCTGATCAACCTTATGTTGTGTTGATGGGTTCAGACATGTAGTTATACTGGCAAAGGACAGAGTTGGAGGAGAGTGCACAGTGGGACCAGCAGTGCCAGAGCCATGGAGATAGTTAGACACAGTACCAACAGCTCCATGAGGAAATGTGTCTGGGGAGCCACTCAGCAACTGAATTTTGCCTACACTGTTGCTAGGCATTGAGCCAAGCACTCCTCATCACTGGCAGCATAGCTTCCATGCCATTTATAGAAAGGTAAGGAAGAAGCAGTTTGACCATGAAACTAGTATATTGATTATGGTGTGTGCCTTTTTGTAGGCAGAAAATTTTTGGGGAATTGAGGAACACAATGCAGAGACATTTTTGTCTCTGCATTTATAGGAAATACAGGAACCAGTCATGCATAATCCATTCAAAGGGATTGTGCTTCACTAGATCTCTTTCTGATATAAATTTTTCTGCTTACAGGGGAAAGGGGAAGACAAAATCAGGAATCCTTATCAAAGACGTTTCTTAATTCTCAGTCAACTAAGAAAAATTCAGAAAGGGTATAACTCTCATCTTAAGATAACTTTGTTCTCAATTTGCTCTCTTGCCCAGCATTTTAAGTTTTCCTACTCGTGGGAAGTCCCCTATATTTCAGCTCAACATAGCCTACCCTTCTTCATGCTGCTGACTGGACACAATCCTAAGGGATTATGATCTGTCTTTATACAAAGATGTTGATTCATAGTAGAGAAAACTTTGCAAAATAGGGATGATTTCCAGACATATGTGAACAAATGCGTTTGTATCATCATGAGTCCTAGATTTCCCATCACTTTGATATACCTACTTTCTCTGAGAAGAAATTAATCATTCAGTCATTTATTTGAAGTATATTTAGCAATTAGAAAACTCCTAAAAGTTTCTTCAGCAATGGCAGATTTACTAGTGCCTGGTGAATGTTCAGTATTCTTTTTAAAGACCTTTCATACTTTGTGTAGTAAATTTATCAAGTCAGTAAGAATACCTGGAATAACAGGAGATCTTATAAGAGACCTTAGGCAACTTTCCAACATCATGAGAAGATGGCTCCATGAAAATTATTCTACAAAATTATTATGGACTTCAGTTTGCATGACATGTTTCACAAATCCAAGCATCAGTATCAGAGTGAAAGGTCATCCAGTTTTAGTCCGAGGACTAGTCAGATTAGAGTTGAAACTCTTAAAATGTTGATAATTGTAAAAATTCAGCTATATTTAGAATCTATTCTGTGACTGCTCAGGGACCTTCTGTGTGGCATTTGTAGAGACTTTGTATTATAATATGTTGGTCAGACTCTAGGTTTGGATTTCTATGAAAGGATTATCTGCCATAGTACCATCAGTCCCATATTATCCCCTTGAAAAATATCTATAATTTCCTCATGCCTGGAATTAAATTCCTCCTTAGAGATGGTCATTGCTCAAGATTCACAGTGGATAAGACAAACAGAAAAAGTAATTAATATATTCAATAAATGAAGCACCACTGACAGGATTCCTTCTAGAATTGTTCCCTGAATATACCTGTTTCCTGCCTTTTTTTGCTAAGTCCTTTCATATGGTTATGAAAAACAAAAGTTTAGTAAAAATTCCTTTCAGAACAAAGGAATAAAATATTTCCATCTCGAGAGAAACTGTCTCAAAGATGGAATGTAGATAGAAAACACATCATGAGGTATTTGGTTTCTTATGCAGAAAATGAATTTTCCACTCATTTAAAATTCATAATCTTTTTTTTCCCCAGTTATAGTTGAAAAAATTTACATCCTCTCTAGAAATCATGTGACTCTTATATGTCTACTTGCTATTATTCACATTTTTATAAGAAAGGATATAAACTTACAATTTTATTCTTTTAATTATTCATTTGAAATGGTGACCTTTTCAAGTTGAATTATTATATGTCAGCATGAAGGTTTTCTTGTGTCTTGTAATATTTTACAGTTGAAGAAATCATGCAGATAATCTAATTACTTCGACTAAAATTGTTGTGCCTTTTATTTCTTTTGCTGTACTACACGAGAGAAACTGTGAAATATATTCATTATTGTTTCATTAAAGGGTTTTGCTATTATATTAGCAGAGATGCAGACCACTACTTATCTTACATTAAAAGGGGAAAAGGGAAGGCATAGTAAACCATGCCATGGGCTATGCTTTAAGTATTGCATCTCTTAATGTCTTGTGAAATGTAAAAAATCTGCAACAAATAGATATGTAAAGCATAACTGGTATGAAGAGTCTATTCAGATTTAAGTGCTCTAGGTTGCTTTTGAATCTTGCTATTTTCTGCATTTGTTTTGACTGCTCTCATCATTCAAGATTGACGCTTGGATGGGTGTGTAGGAGGAAGCAGCAGCAGCAGGCTTACAGCTCGCAGACAAAAAAAAATCTGCCTTATCTGATGGCTATTATTGAAAATGCGAGGTGTAGCCTAGGCTGGGTAATGAAGGGGAGCGAGCGAGGGGGAGCAAGAAGCATGGAGCTGCATACTGATGAGTGTAGGAGTACTTGATAAAAAGAATTCTTGCTGCTGGCAGTGCATTGCTCATTGTGGAGTATTCCAACAATCACATATAACGGAGAACAGCTTAGCTGACAGCTTGATATGCCTTTTTTTTTTTTTTCCCTGCTGTATGACGTACTGGTCTGTAGTAAAGATTAATAACCAAGAAATGTAGAGCTGCGATCAGATCTTGTGTTATATACTGCCCTGAGAACTATGTTTTACTTCTGACTTTTCTGCTTGCTGAAAACAATAATCTGTCAAGCTGGCGGGCTCGTTTGATACCAACTTTTCCAGGAACACGATGTGGCAATGCCACCTCTCAGCCCAGGACTACCGCTATTATCCAGTGGATGGTTATTCGTTGCTTAAACGCCTCCCTCTTCACCCTCCTACAGGACCCCGATGCCCTGTCCAGACAGTGGGACAATGGTTGGAAAATATTGGGCTACCTCAGTATGAAAACCACTTGCTGGCTAATGGATTTGACAATGTTCAATTTATGGTAAGAAATCTTCCGTGCATCGCTGTGTATATACACTGTAGCTGCCTTTTTTGTCTGTCTCTTATGTGCTCATAAAAACCCTTAGAGCTATTCTGCATTGCACTAAGATCTGTTTCATGTTTCACTCTCCTATGTGTAGCTGAATTAATGTATAAACTGTCTTTTTATAAACTTCCAGACTGTACACATTACAAAATAATCTAGCCTGAAATTTGGTAAAATAAAACCTGAATATTAAGGTTCTTTCTCTCCCTCATTGATCTTCCGATTAAAGAAGAAAAATTCCCAGCTCTTTTAATCCATTGCAGGATTTTCATAGCATGAAAAAGCTGCAAACACTCCTTTCTGCAGTGCATCACATTCTTACTTTTATTTCACGTTAACTTGTAATGATAATTGAAGAACACGCAATGCCATTCTTGCCTTGACAGGCGTTTTAATAACAGAAAATTATTTAATGAAGTGTGCTCTCTCTGCAAGTAATTCTGGATGTCCCGGTTAAATATTTTTGCATCTTAGATAATCAGGCTATGGGATTCACTTGTTGAAACTTATGCCCTGGGAGAAAAAGTAATGGATTCCTATTAATTGTTCCATTTTCATGTTTTAACTCTAGGCATTTATCAGGAATATTTGAATGAAATGAAATTCCAGTTAGTTCAGGATTTACAGTATCACCATGTGGTGTAAAGTAACAGACCTGTCATGCACAAACTCTCCATTGAAATGAATATTGACAGTAAAAAGAGAAGCTTACTTGTAAGGCTGTTATATAATCACTTTTCTACCTGCTTCAGTATTCCTCTTACTTGAGCCTCTTCCAGAAATCCTGACTGCATTTCTTAAAAAGTGTCAGGGCTTAAAAAACATTTTGAAATATCTTTAAAATATATTTTAAGTATCCATATATATCTGGGAAGAATTCTAACTTTTCGTAACTTGTATCTGGCATATAAGAAACAGAAGTGAAATGGCATGAATATTACAACTATAAATTCACCACATGAGTTGTGTCCTTCCTCTTTAAATTATTTTCCAACATCTTTATATAGCCTTTGGGCTACTGATCAAAAAATTAAGGCACATTAATCTCTCCCATTTCCACATTATTATAGTGTAGTGGTTTCTTCTTGTTTTTACATGGCTTCCATGTGATCATTTGCTTATATCAGTAAAAATCATTGTAATCTATACCTTTAAATATTTTTTAAAGCAAAGCTGTGCTGTCAGCCCAGCAATATGGGGAATAAAAAAGAAAGAATGAAAAAAAAGTGTTTCATGCTGCAGTTTCCCAAAATGTAACTGCATATTCTTATATCTGTTGTAATGTTGTAGCATTAGTTACATAAGTAGGTGATCATTTAGTCTTAAAAAGGTTACAAAAGGAAATTGTTCACAAGAGGCTGTAGGAGGCATAACAAATGCAGAGGGGTACACCTACCACACATAAATTATGCGCACCAGAGGAGTCAAATAAACTGCCCTAGAGGGCTTTTCAGTCATACCCTGGCTCTGGAGGGGTCTGAACCATGTTCTCAGGGAATCTCCAAGACTTTCCTGCATCTCTTATTCCTGTACTTATGTAAACATACAAATTACATACAAGATTTTATTATGCTATACACAAATCAAACTTTTAGTGTATCAGGCAAATTAAGTTTTGCTTGCATGCATCTGTTAGGCAGTGTTTTCTGGTCATTTTAAGCCTTTTCTGGTATATTACAGTTAAAATACATAATTACTCTTAATATTAGCTGGGGTAGCATGCATATGGGAATGGAATATTGGACTCATTAATCCAATAACAAAAAAAGAGCTGGGAAATTGTGCAGTAATAAAAAAAGTTGTATAATTTCAATAGTTTTAAAATTTCCAATATATTGATTTCACTGTTCATCATGCTCTTGCATATTTCAGTTTTTGTCTGTACCAGAAATTGAATATTTCCTATATTTTATTGGAAATAAAACATCGATTTCCTTTTATAGCATTCCTTTGAATACATCAGCATTATGTAAGAAAAACCTCTCTTGAAAAATTTAAATGAGTATTTTAAAAGCTTTTATCCCTCCTAGCCGAAATGTTAAAGGGAAAGTGAAAGTTAGAAAGTATATAGGAAAATGAGAGAAGAAACATCTGCTATGCTAAGAGAAAAATTCAGGTTATTCTGAACTTAGTATGTTGTAGTCTTCCTTAATACGACAGAACAGCTTTACCTTTATTCCAGTGGTTTGCACATAAAACTAGAGTTTAAAATCTTATTAACTTAAATGTTTCAGAGAGATTCACTACTTTACATCAAAGAAATCTAATAGTTCAATGCAGTAAAAATCAGTTAATTCATGCTGTACTATATTCCTGCTTTTGTTTTTCTGGAAGTACATTCTGACCTGCATTTATTCATTCTGTTGCCTAAGCAACAACCATCACACTCCTATTAAGTATGATTTAGTAGTACAGGTCTTACTAGCTGTTCAGAACAGAAGAGGTAATATCACAATGTTATAATTAATGTCCATGGAATAACATACATCTGAGAACAAATATACCCTATATATACTACTATTAGCAGCAAAATTCTATTAATTAAATTAGCATTTTAATAAAAAGGTGATTTTCTGATAAAAAGATTTCATGGTTAATCATTCATTAGATCATGGAAATTAACTCCTTGTGCTTAGTTTCTCTTGGGCATTAGGGAAGTTATTCACTAGTCTGTAGTTGGAATTAGGAAGATTTGTTTATCTTACCTGAAGTGTGTAGACTTTATATGAAGAAACAACTGGATTCCTATTAACTTTACAGTATAAATATTTTTCAGTACTTTATCAATATGTATGTTTTAAGAATACATTAAACATAGTATTAAAAAAATTATTGTTTTTTCATGAAATACTTCATTTCTACCTACAGCATGTTTGCTCACATTGCAAGTGCATTCCCTACCCACTGTTAGTGCAGGAATGACATGTCCATCGTATTTAGTAGACCCTGGGCAGATTCAATTCCAATACTTGGTTCCCGTGTTCTTGTAATAGTATGACACTTGGATATGCATATGGATACATAATCATCATTAACTTTGATGATTTGTTGTGTAATAGGCTGCAGTGTCCTTCAGATGTAAAAATGTGTAGTGACTTTGTACAGATACTCTCTGTTTGAAGATGTAGATGATACTGCAGTTTCTTAATGTGAAGGCTCTTTTGCAGGTAAACCAATTACAAAGTGCAAGAAAACAATTAGATCACTCATAAATCACAGTATATGAACTAGAGATAAACAATAACAGAACTTATGCATCTTTTTGATGCATAGGTGTGATGGATATCCCTGAGACGAGGTGTAATTTCATGCAGACTTGCAGGCCTACATCTCTTAGTATGCTGAGGAAAAAAAAAGTTTACTTGCAGAGAAACAGATGTAAATATATAAATGTACGAGGTCACTAAAAGCTCTCATGCAGCTTTCTACAACTGTGAAACTTCATCAAAGACTCCATTCTGGATTCACAGAGATAAAGGCAGTTCAATCAAATCACTGCCCGGTGGGGTCTGGTTCTGATTAAGGACTGCATATGACTATCTATTTGTAGATTGTCCTAATCATTTAGGATATTCTGAAGTTTTAATGCTTACAATTGCAGTTTGATGAAAAAAAAGCCTCTAAAAAGATTTATAAAGCACACTATGACAGAAACAGGGACCAGCGTTCAAAGTGAGTTAACAGAAAAACATGAAGCATTTTATTGTATCTTTGGCACTCTAAAGTACTGTTCTCTATCAACAGTTAATATTGGCATTAGACCCTAAGCTTTCATTGCTGCTTTTAAAAGACATTCATCTCTACCCCTTCAAGTACTTCTGTGGCTTCCATTGTCTTGTGATCTTAGAATTGCATAAGTAGTTTTTGGTATTTTTCATTCTCTTTCACTGTAGGGAAACTGAGGCATAGAGTGACTGCAGGGTGGGACTTAAAACTCTTATATGTTTGATGTAAGAGGCACTAATTGTCAAAATACCTACTAACAGAATGTTTAATAGAACAAGTTAGTTTCTTAAATATAGGTGTCTAGTACCAACTGAAATACCATAGGGAATCCAGGAGACCTAGACAAGGGTGACAGATACTGCTGAGGACAAGAGACAGCCAGACCCTTCACGATAAGCAGCTCAAGTTCAGGTGGGATATCACTGAGCTCCTCAGACAACTGTAGAGTCCTGGTGCTTAGGCAGCTGAAACGAATCTTTACAGAGTGACATGACTAGAAACTGAATATAGATGTCTTGAGTTTCCATTTATTTGCATATGCATTTCTTTACCTTCTAATAATTTTCTGTATTTGTATTCATCCTGTGAACTCACCTGCAAAAGTGTTTACCTGGTTTCTCACTGCTAGGCATGGTTTACCTTCTCAGTTCCCCTTAGCTGACTGCTTTGAATGTAGTTTTGAGTTGAGTTTTGACTTTTCTTTCTCCCTTCCTCTCTATTTCTTTATTTCTTTTCTTTCATTTTGTCACTACTTCTGGAGGCTGATTAGCTAAGTTTGTCTGGAGACTCTCTTCTCTCAGGTATCATTCCTGGGATTTGCTCCTTGGGAATACATAGTAATTCCTCTTGCCTTTAATCTCTCTCAAGGATCTTAAACTCTGTATCAAGTATAGAGGACAGAAGCAATTTTATTTCCTTAAGAGTGAAATGCACCTAAAGGAAAATCTCTGTGTGCATTGGCTCCATGACCTGCACTTGTGGAGACCACCAGATCTTTTGATCAAAGACACATGAGGCAGAAATTGATGATTTATGAGTTAGATAAAAACTAAAAAAGAGTCAGTCAGTCTGCCAACACCTTTCTTAAATTAACCATGTGGGAGGTGATTAAAAAGAGACCAATTTTTGACAAGAGTTCTAGTCTGTAGTGACTTTGGTGACTTCCAGAAGCCAACTCCTAACAAGCAGATCAACCTCTGCAGCATTCAGGCTATGAGCTCTCCGAGCCCATAATGGCTACCACTGGGACTCACCAGGGTACTCGAGCATCATCTGGACCCTAAGAAGATTTACAAGGCATTGTCTGTGTGTAGTTTACCCAGAAATTAAAAACTGTTTAAGGCAACCTTAAAACTGACCGTTGATAAGTTGACGATATTCAGCAAGCCATGCTTCTGGCAGAGTAGAAGGAATATAAGTCCCACGGATGCTGGAATGAGCTGTGGTTTTAAATTTACTGTATGTCTAATAAAATCTTAGAATATATGCCTGAAACCACGAGTTTCAGTCCCCTCACCTGGACTTAACTCTCACAACCAGGATTTGCTTTTAGTTTCATGGCAGATCTACAGACCTTAACACTAAAATTACGGAGCTCCTCTCAGTACCAGTGTAGCCTTGACTTTTTGCATGAGTGAAGTGACTCTGCCATTCTGGTGTCTTCTGAGTCTTCATCCCCTTCACCACAGTAACTTTTGCACCTGTGGGTCCTCAGGCCAGCCACAATTTCCCTTAACCCAAACAGAATGGGGCAGATTTAAAGCTCAAATATAGACAATTATATGTCTATTTACACGTCGGTAGGACTCAGTTCAGTTGCCCTCATATTGAAATTGTCAGAGACATCTGTGTAGATTTGGACTTTATGGCACAGGATCTGTAAAATAGCCATACCTGTCTGGAGCTTCAGACAGATTCCAAGCAACATACATTTGCAGCACCTCAGATGACTCTAAATTCATTCCTGTGGGTGACTAAGTGAAGCACCTAACAGACATTAAGGCCAATGGAGCATAGAATGCAGTCTAGCGGGTGGCTGAGTAACTATCAGGGTAGTTATTTACGGATAAATTAAAGTAGATTCGTCTAATCAGCTGAACCACTGTCTAGGCTGTATTGATGGTTTGGTACTAGATCTCCTTAAGCTATAATGTAGACAACAAAGTTTTGATGGTTCACTTCGGACTAGAACCCATACAGGGTTCACTGAAAACAAAACAGAAAGTATTTTTATCAGAGCTTTTTCTCCTCCCTCAGAACATTCAGTCCTGAGGCTTCAAGATCTTCTTTTTCATCCTGGTAGGAATTCTTACTATAGAAACTGCAAATTAGAGCTTAGGTGGGTGCCAGAATTGAAGATTGTGCCTGTCATCCTGCAACAGCAACAGATCTAACAAATAATCCCATTCCACATGCTCCTGTTAATGCTTTTGTCATGGTATTCCTCAAGCTAGTCAAGACACAGAAGGGCTTATTAATGTACTACCCAGTATTGCCTGTGTAAATAATAGCTTACATTGTCTTTCCCTCTTGAGGTCTCTGGCAAGTCTGCATCATCCTGTGTGAGTGTATGCAGAAATGGAGAAGGAGTGCTCATTCCTCAGTGGAAAGGGAATTTAGAGGAATCTTTGTCATGCTTATACATCTATATATGTAATGTATGTGTGTGTGAAAAACATATCACTGCAGGCTGGGGACTGGTCATGCACTTGACAGAGGACTTTATATAAATTTTGGCAGTATTGACTCCCCAACAGGGATGTGAAGTTTTTGTGAATTTCACTTGAATGGTTGATTCATAAGGGATGCACCTCCAAACAGACTGTTTGCTTCATTGAGACATCTTGGGTATGGTGGATCCCTTGAGAGCCAGAGGGAGTAGGTTTTCTTATAAACCTGTCTCAGCAATTGTATCTTGAAGGTATAATCAGGGATGGGTCCATCTGCCTCTGTGCTGGGTTCTGCTAAGTTAACTTTTAGATGAATTTCTCTGGTTGTTCTGGAACATTTGGCTGTTTCATTTTAATATTGTTCCACGCAAGGTTGTACATACAAAGCAGAGAGAAAGGACTTTGGGCTGCACTCCTGGTCGACAATCCAGGTGCCAGTATCTTGAGTGGAATGTCCTTGCACTCACCTCTGCTGCTCAGGTTAGTGACACTTGGTATGTACGTGCTGCTTTGCTCAGTCTCAGAGAAAAGAGCTTGTCCAAGGTACCCAGCAATGTATTGGGCTCAGCCCTACCTTCCCTAGGAGCAAAGGGCTAAATCCAGACACTGACAGCCATGGCACATACAGTCACCACCAACAGTAACACCATTTCATGGTACACATCTGTGAGTACGATACGTGGGGACGGGAATTAGTCCCATCTGTTCTAACAATATGTTAAATGTTAATGTTAAATGGTGTGTTTAAGCTAAAAGCCTGCCTAGTGCAGAGGGTGGCCTCATTTTGATGTACAAACACTGATGAGCTGTATTTTGAGACTACATATGTGAGGAATTGGCTATTGGCCCTAAATGCAATTTTATGAGAAACTAGTAGCAAGTATTTAATCTGAAAGTTAGTTTGATAAAGTGGATGAAAACTCTAATAATCAGACTGAAGCATGGTGTTTTAATAAGTCCTAGAATAACAGGTGTAATGCTAGTAAAATGATCTTGCTATGTATTTATTTAAGGCCAAAACTTTCCAGCTGATTTTGTTGACCAAGAAGAACAATGGCAAATCTTCAAGAATTAGAAATGTTTGTGTATAGAGTGATGTGTATGATGCTGTTCTTGATAACTGATGAAAGCTATGGAATACCTGACAAGATGTAGAAGTCATTAAAAGTAACAGACAATTTAAAAATTAAGAGAGACAGAAAATTGAAGAAGTTTTATCCGTCAGGGCAGAAACCTGAAGATTTACAGAACATTAGTTTTTAGTTCTATTTACAGTTTTAAAATTAATGTCCTGTATGTAATAAGAAGTTACAGCTTATTCTTAGTTATTCCACATGGGAATAATTTTTAACTAAATTAAATTAAGAGGAAAAAACCAAACATAATGAAATAAATTCTCAAAACAACACAGTATAGAGTTGTGTATATTACTTCTTTAGAACAACATTGTCCAACAAGAAGCAATTAAATGGAATCTGGAACAGTAGATCAATTAATTTCAAACAGTGACAGACTTCCCTGACTAAGTTTAAGGACAGAGCAGTACAGAGTGGCTTGATTACAGATAATGGCCTGGTGGAACTCTGGAGGAGTTTTCAGGCAAAGATTAATGAGTACAAACAGATAACTAGAAATAAACGTGATTCTCAGGCATGTTATCCTTTTTGAAGGAAGACTGGGCGAAAAGCTCAGGCAGTTATAAGAACAAGTATTGATGCTGATCAAAAAATAGAAACAATCTAAAATAAAGAAAGAATACATTGTGAAAGAGTAGATAAATAATCAAAATACAAAAGGTAAAAATGATTAGTTAAATGTCATTAACTATGTGAGTAGAATATATTCAGAGAAGTTTTTATCAATATGCTATAGCTAAAAGGACTATTAAGAAAGCTACAACCACTGTTGGAATCAGATAAAATGCATTTTTGTTTTAGCGTAAAGAACAAAATATAATAATTAGTCAAGTATGGTGTTAAGGAAGACCACTGAGAAACTGGAGGAAGAGAAAGAGTGAGAGTAATCATATTGCAAACAGACAAAAGAATACTTGGTTAATTAGAATATCTGAATCATCTAGGTTAGGTGATGTTTAATGAAGAGTTTTAAGAAACTGAAGAGAATATACCAAATCCTTTAGCAATCGTTTTTGAGAACTTCTGGAGAATGAATACATTATTAGAGAACAACTGAAATATAAATGTAGCACCAATACGTATGTCAGATCACAGGTTTCTTCCTAAGTACAGATCTCTGATCTCCTGGACTCTTTGTCTTCAACCATTCACCATACAACCTTTGCCTAGGTCTAGAGGGAAATGTATGATGGTGTTATTGGCAACACATAGTTGCTGTCATTAGTACTGGCTCTGGTGGAGAGAAAATGGGGAAGCATACAGAATGCTGTTATGGGATGCAATGGGAAGAGAATAATGCTATAAATGAAGTAACTCAGCAGTTGGGAGATGAACTATTTAAAGGAAACCAGTAAAGAAACAGATGTACTGTAAAACACATTGTGCGCCCCATCACTTAGATGAGAATTTTTTTTCCGTCAAAAGTAACTAGAATTTCAGCAAGGGAGACAAGCTTAATTTTGCTAGTGGAACTACAGCTACCTTTTAAAAGCTGTTTTAGAATGATGTACCAGAATGGACATGCAAGCAAGCCATTCCTAGTACAGAGTTTGCCTGACTCTTTCTAAATTTCCTTTATATCTAAATTTCCTGTCCTTCGGTTCAGAAATCTTTTGTTTTCCCACATGTTGGTGATTTTTCTTTCTTCTCCCACACACCATACCCATATATTGTTTATGGTGCCAACACTCCAGCATCTGCTTTAACCTAGGCAATGCCAAAAGCAGTGACACCCATGTGGCCTCTGTCACCGTGCTGTCCATTCTGTGTGTTCACACACACACACACACACACACACACTCTCTCACGCTCATGTTTGTGTACACCTATTACCTGAAGAGGTAATTCATTAACGTGAAATATTCTGTGTGCTCAGAAATAAAGAACTGCAGGGTTACAGTCCCTGGGTGACCTCAGTTCACCCCTCACATTCATATGCTTTATGATAGAGTCTTCAGTCACGACTTTCTTTACTAATTCTTTTCCCTCAAAATTCCTTTCTCCTTACGTGTACTGAGATTTAGTATGCACAGCCACATATTTCAAAGAACTAATAGTTAAACAAAACTTGTTTTTGTTTTTCTAATGCTGCATTGCTTAATTTTACAACCGTAGCCCAACAGTCATTTAAAACAATAATTAGACTCCTAAACTGCCTTCTTTTGTCATTCAGCAGTGATGTACATTTGCATAATATTTTTCATCTGGAATATCAGAAAAAAATACCTATATATCTCAGGATGCTTTTCATTTACATTTTAGAAACTGGGTTGTAAAGAGTTAGAAAAGATGAAATTTTAATACTTCAAATAATAACTTTAGACAGTTGAAAATTAATATATTCAGTTAGAAACACTTCTGTCACAATTTTTCAGAAGCTGAGAACTGTGCATCAGAAGTCACCTCCAAAAACTTTGCCTGTGTTTCATTTAGCTCTAAGCATGAACTCAGTTATAAGAAAGTTTGGTGTTCATGACTTTATATGGGACAAAAGATACATTCTTCAATCTGCTGAAAGTAAGGTAAAGGCCCAGTGTAGACAAAGCAAGCTGCTGTATCTAAACTATGATTTTATTCCATGTATGCATAGTTGATCGAATTACAGAAAGCTTTTGTTCATTGTAAGTGCAAGGTCACACAATGAAATTCACATCTGGTCTCTGGTCTTGTTCTTAGCCCACTCCTGACTGAAATATATTTTCAGTAAAACAAGAAATACAAATGCTACTTTAATCCCCAAATAATTTACTTCTGTAGTCTTGAAAACACTACATCAAACATTTCACATGTTTGCTTCACTATGGAACACGTTCAATTCCGTATCTTTTGCTGTCCCTCATTAAGCCCCAATTACTGTGCATATGGGATAAAATCTCCATGCAACAATACACTGTATTTGCTTTAGTCTGGCTAGTACTGATCAAATTGAGGGTATATACACTTGTTGCCTTGACTTAACTGAAATCTCATATTTCAGATGTTTATTACTCTAATCTTAGGCAGTAATTTATCGAATTACTGAAAATTGAATGCTTTAATAACATTATTGTTGGGAACAACAATGGGTTAAATTGGCAAGATGTACCATGCCTGCACTAGATTTTTGTTGAAAGTCTTTGATTAGATAATAATTATTTGGAATTTTTTTTGAGCCAAAGGCTAGATTTAGATGGAAGTTGTGAAATACAAAAGCCAAAGTATTTGCCCAGGTGACAGAAGTTGAGAGATAAGATTACTGTGAATAGAAGTGATAAATAGTAAAACCTGGAATACCGTGAATAAAAATATGCTGGATAAACACCCATCGAATGACCTTCCAATATAAATCCCAAATGGCATTTTCTCTGAATGCCTAGTTAGCAGCCAAAAATCAGTAAATAGTTGCTTCTCTGTGTTCAATCCCCCTTTGCAGTCAGAAAGAAGGGGAAAATGCCTTCATGTTATTCACTGGTATCTTACAGCTTACACTAAGAAAAAGTATGTTATTTGTTGCAGCTAGTTACAGCTCTTAAATCTCTGAAATGATTGATAGCTTCTGTTCTTCAGTAGCCACACTATTTACCAGCTTTTTCAGTTCCTGAGATTTGCTCTCTCCGAAAAACTCCCCTTTTAATCACATAGAAAGGCCACTTCTTGAAGTTAAGATGGCATTTGAAAAGAAATAGCAGTTCTTAGCTGCTATGCTGCATTAGGATAAAAGATTGCACAACTGAGTTGGTTTTTAGCCTTGATCCATTTTAAATATAGTATGAATATTATAGCCCCATTAGCTTCTCTGAACTCCCTAGGCATCCCTCTTGTTGCCAAATAGGAATTAAAAATTGACAGTACAAGTTATTTTATTTTGTTTTCCATCTCCCTTGGAGTTTGTAAATGTTTCGATTCTGTCCATGAACTTTTTATTTCCTGACATTCTGATTTTTAAGTACTTGTTTTATTGCCCATAGAAATAGTAGTTCTTCCCTTTCTGCTCAGAAAAATAACTTTATGCAGCAAGAATGGAATATTGCACCAAAGAATCAACATACCAACAAATCTATGATTCTCAGCAATATCAAGCTTTTTGTCAGAAAATTCTGCTCTCCCTGCTGGCGTGGTCGGTTTCCCTCTATCTCCTAACTTTGCTTCAAATATATGCATTTTTGAAAAGCATTCTGATTTCCCTCATTCTTCAAAAATAAGAAATGGAGACTCAGGGGAAAAGAGAATAAAGAAAACACGTACTAGCACATGCAGAAGCAGCCTGGTCCATGGAGAATCCATAGGACAATATATCTAAGGGTCTTCTCGGAGGTCAGTTTTTGCTTTGGATTATGAGTTTGGGGAAAATGCCTCTCTGTTCTCTTATCTGGCTAAGGGAAATTACATAACTTTGCTGGCCTACATATATGAAATCAAGAGAGGATCCTGGGATGGAAATACCTGTGGTATTTGAGCTATCTTGTGGACAATTATCTGCTTGTGTCTAACCTTTGATATCCAGATTTCTGAGTACCTGTAGATGGGAAGAACACTTTCTCAGGAGGGAGTCAGATTTCCTGAGGAATCTCACTGAGTACATTCAGTTAAGTTCCAAATTAAGTCAGTGGCAAGGATTGGGCTTAAGCTCAAAATAGTGCAGAATAACAAAACAAGTATTTAATAGTTAATTTAATAGTTAAACAAAATTAGTCAGACATTTTTGTGTGTATGAGCTACCTAAAGGTAATTTATCATTTTTTTAATCTTTAAGTCATGCATTTTATTCCATAAACCAAACTCATGGCAGAAACAGTTTCTTAACATTCCTCTTCTCTCCCCTGGACCTGCCCAGGTACCACTCTTCCATTCTCTTTATTTCTGAGGTTTTCTGTGTCTGACCCTTTCCCCTTGTTTGGTTTGTGAAATCTCTCTCTGCCTCACCATTCCTGCAGGCTGGACTCTTCTGTTGCCCATGTCCTCCTTTTCTCCCCTTGCTCTTTCATAAGTAGAAAATACCATATGTCTTTTCTTTGGTTTCCAAATCATAGGAGAGAGAGAGGGAAGGAGATGGAATAACAGATAACAGGGGGGGATGGATGATGTCTGCTTCGAATCCATGTTCTTTTACTGGCTTAAAACATTTTAACTCAATTTGAAAAGCAGTGGGACATTTAACTGAATGGTTTTCACAGTGATGTTCTTGTCACTCACACCTCAAACCCAACAGAACTGGTGCTGAGTGAAAACTGACTTCCTTGTCTGTGCTTAAGATGACTTCTTGCAGACAGTTGGACATGCTTTGCAGCATGCTTTGTAGTTCCATGTTATTCAGATTTTTCTGTTTTCCAGGGTATCTCAGGCTTCTGATTTACTTGGACAGCTAGCTACAAATTGTGACGGTTGTCAGATAAAACTCTTGCACTCAAAGTCCTTTAATACACATGTGGAAGGAAAGGAGCAGATTTTGATTTGCTGAAGTGTGAGTGCTCACAGTTAAAACAGAATATAACTACAGTTGTCCCTTGAATACATATGTAGATAGATACCCACTACTTGCTGAAATGGAAGAAAGCAGTCCTTGCATTTAGGCATTGAGGACTAATATGTTGTATTTTTTTTTAATTCTAGCCCTAATTTGTTCTTCTTTAATTCTTTATCTGTATAATGGGTGTTAAAATGCCACCTTGCTTTGATGGAGTCTTATAAAATACATTAATTCATTGTTTGGAGCTGTCTAATATTATTTCAATGAATGTCTAAAAAAAGTCTGAAGAAAGTGAGTCATTCTTACTGGTGAGGTCTTTAATGGGAAACTATAGAAGATGTGGACCCACACAGAGAATGATAAAGGCTAAAAAAAGAAATATCAGCTGCCTTATTTTCCAAGTACCATCCATCCTCCTGTACTGAATTCTTTGATTATTCAGAAATATAATTATACTGTGTGTTTGCTGCCATGTGGGATACGGAACCTGAGGCAAAGGGTGGTTAGCCAGTGTTGAGCAATCTGCAGTCTGGTATTTTGTAGCTTCCTGACATTCCTATAATGTGTAGTGGGGATTAGTAACTCCTGTTTTGTCTGGTTTATTCATTGCAGTGACTTTTCCTTTTAGGAAGGTGTACTGAAATCTAGAAATTATATGAAGTCACAGTCTCCCACAATCTTGTCTCACTAAATCAGGAGCATACAATTGTCTTGTCCAATTTGTTGATAGCACTGGTCTGTTTGAGTCAAATATTTGAGGCATAAGGGACAAGGGAAACTCACAAGTGCTCACCAAACTATTAGGAGCAGTTTTTTATTGCAAAGAAAAGTTAAATTAGGAAAAGCTAGCTCATGGAGCAATGTGTAAAGCATCAGGAAAACACTTGTCTTGAATTAGGATAGGAGGAGGCTCCAAAGGATCCCTAAATGTTAGTTGTCAAATGCAGTATCCTTGTATAGAAAGGGATTGGTGGAAACACTCATCACAATAGCATCAGGAAGAAGGGTGCCAGACAAGGTGGACTGGCTTGCATGGAGGTTTCCTTGTGGCTAAGGTAATGAAGTGTTAGAATGCCAGATTAATGGACTTTGACAGTAGGTATCCCAACACCTTGAAAACCAGCTGTGTAGCAACGTTGCAAAATCCTTCCATAATGTTTAACCAGTGAATTAGTCTGTGTACAGTTAATACTACCCAAAGAATGTATCAAGCTGTCCTCTCATTAGTTTTGAACACATTAATTCAGATTTTTAAGAAAATGCAGTACGTTGTGAGAAGGATAATCGGCCCCTTGGACAAAGAGGAGAACAAGTTTACCTTTATATAGAACTTACTCTTGAAGACAAATGCTGGTTGCTATTCAGGAGGGAGAGTTCAGAAGGCTACATCAAAGTGCTAGGACTGTGTGTATGAGACCAATATGACTTTAGGTTTCACAGACAGTACTTGCTTTGCCTGAACACAAGTTACATAGTTCCTTTCTCTAAACAAGCTTCTTCAAATGAATGGGTTTTTTTCCTTATATTCACTGGTAATAAGAGATTATGCCTGCCATTATATATGCAACTAATTTATGGACTGGTGTAAAAATGACACCTTGTGTGAGTACTTATATCTTCTAACTACTCAGGTAGAGGTAGAAAACACAGAGCTATGGTTCTGTGCAGTCTAATTACTGCTTTTGTGTTGTATCTGAGGTAAACAATTCAAGAACATTTGAAAAAGAGTGAAAAGCTGTAAATAAAGTAGAGAATGTGTACAGAATGAAAGGTCACAGTATTAGAATTATTTCTTAATAAATTATGTGGACTGGGAACAAGTTGCAGAGGGAAAATGAACAGATGTGAAGGAAAAAGGGAACAGAAAGTAGACGATTTGCTATCTGACTTACACAACCAGAAATGTGATTTTGCATTTGTTTATTTTTTGGATGTGCTTATTTATTTCTATGTTTTAGAATTATAAATGTTATTTTTCCATGGCAAGTTACTTAAAATTTGTGGGCAACTATTTTGAAGCCTGTGATAGTTAATATTTTATATGAGATCCAGTCAACAGGTACAAAATGGTAGCCGTTTAATTTTTTATAGGTTCTGGGTGACAGTTGCTGCATTATCCATGACATAGCTAGACCATGCTACATGAAATGATACTGTTTAATATTAGAAATATGTTGTCAGGCATTGAAAAAGAAAGAAATGTAGTGAATCACTCCAGAGTGCTCTTCTTACATATCAGTGGCTACCTAGTTGTTTTCCAAAATGGAGCCTTTACTGTTTAGATAAAGTTAGCATTAACACGTAAAAATAGGATGTGTTTCTCTCATTCTTTGGGCTCGTCCATCAAGTTGAAAGAGATTTTGAGCAACATGAAAATTGTCCCTGTGCGTGACAGGAACTAGATGATCTTTGAAGATTCCCTCTGATCCAAACCAGTCTGTGATTATGACTCTGTAGAATCATTTAGTTTGGAAAAGACTCTTAAGATCATCAGGCCCAAGCATTACCCCAGCTCTTCCAAGTCCACTGCTGAATGATGTTCCTAAGTGCCACATCCACGTGTCTTCTAAATACCTGATGACTCAACCACTTCCTTGGGCACTCTTCCAATACTTTCTATGAAGTAATTTTTCCTCATATACAATCTAAACCTCCCCTGGTGCAAGTTGAGGCCATTTCCTCTTGTCCTATTGCTTGTAACATAGGAGAAGAGACTGACTGCTACCTGGCTACAGCCTCCTTTCTGGTAGTTCTAGAGAGCAATAAGATTCCCCCCGAGTCTCCTTTTCTCCAGGCTAAACAGCCCCAGCCCCCTCAGACGCTCCTCACCAGACTTGGGTTTCAGACCCTTCCCCAGCTCCATTGCCCTTCTCTGGACACCCTCCAGCACCTCAATGCCTTTCTTGTAGTGAAGGGCCTAAAACTGAACGCAGGATTTGAGGTGTGGCCTTACCAGTGCCAAGTATAGGGGTTGATTCTAAATATCCTTTCTTCCATGATCTCTACAAGTTTGGGTCTGCCATCACAACACAGTTTTGAAGGGCATGCTTTTACTTCTATTCTTGTGGATTATATCTTCCCAAAGTTAATTTGAAAGAAAGATAGTCCAGGGTTTCTGTCATCTCTGCAACACATTAAAAAAAAAAAAAGAGAGAGAGCTTTGCAGTGCAGACATGTTTTGCTGCAGTCTAGGAAAGACATGGTGAATCAGTTTCCCCCAAATGCTAAAGAGCTGCTGAATCTCATGTATCCATTCAAATTTTAGGTAGATTTGTATTTAGGAAAATCAGGTCTTCCGCCTGCTGCATATATACATATATATATATATATGTGCGTGTGTATATATATATCACTCAGTCTCTGGTGTAGCTAAATGCCCCTGTGCTTAACTTTAAATTAGCCCGAAGATGAGCGTGAAAAAATATATACGTAAAGTAAATTATTGATATATTGTCCTTATCTGGGCAGCTTTGGCCTCTAGGAGAAACATTGAACCAATTAGGTAGGGAGACTTTTGATCTCATCTAGTATTGTCATACTGATACTTCTGAACTGCAGCCTCAATTTAGATTCCCTGCAATGTTTCTGAGGAGCAGAGTCTGCTTAGTGCTGAACATAGGCTTCATGGTGCAAAGCAGTCATTCCCAAAGTCACTGCATGGGGAGTGAAGCACATCCCAAGGTGATGCAGCTTGGTGTCCATGCATGATGCGCAGGATGACCAGGGGGACAATAATCAATCCCCCTTTATATTGACATGCCTCTCCCCGGTGGTTCCTGGAGAACAATAGCGCTGTGTAGTGACACAGAGCGCATGGGATGGCATCACAGCGATCCGCTGGTTGCCGTGGCGACGGGAGTGGGCCCGCAAAGCCAGCCTCCTGGCTGCTGAGTTGGAAGGGATAAGAAAAACACAGCCCACTTCCCATGTGAAATGAATTACAAGAACAAGCAAAGGAAGAAAAGAAAAATGTCAACCCTTAATCAAATGTTCTCTTATTTTTAGAAAGGGTTTGAAGAAAATGGAGACCATCTCCGCTTACCTCTTGGGCCTCAGGGATTTGGCTAGTAATATCTCTGTACATACTGTGGAAATAAATCACAGGGTTTGTATAAGAAAAATCACATATAAAAGGTATCTATGTGCAGTGGGAGATGACAAAACCTTGTTCAGTCCTGTTATCCTTTGTGGTTTCCTTAGCAAACAAAATCTGTTAGAATATGTTAAAATTATTCTCGCTATAACAACTATATTTGGCAAGCAAACTAAATACACTACTAAGTTTCAAGTAGAGAAAGGTAGTATATTCCAGTTTCTTATTAGCTTACAATGTCTCTTACCTTTTACCCTTGCTGCACAGCTGCATATCGAAAGCATCATGGTGGACTGTGAAATACATTTAAACATAACAAATCAGTGGTGAATAGAAAACACTGTTCATCTTCCAGCATTTCTCATTTTGGGGAGCTGCCTCATATCTTACTATATCTAGTAATACTAAACAAACCACCAGTTTCAGTCAGCCTAACAATCTCCTGTTGCTAGCAGCTAGATCCTGAAAATGGTTTGGGCACCTGAATGTTAGGCAGTGCCTTCATTTTGCAGCACGAAGGGTGGACTAAAAAAAGGGCCAAGCAAGGCCTCCAAAACCACAATAAAAACGCAGTGAGTTGTGGTGATTTGTGAGCATCACGGTGTTTGACTGTAGAATTCCTGTTTCTGGGAGCAGGATGTCTGCAACTGGATTAGGCAAAGAAAAGACCCTGTATAACTTAACAGGAAGAGAAAAGCTAGTGGAAAAAGGGTTTGCAATTCTAAGCAGAGGAAGCCAGTGAGATGCTCCAAAGCAGGAGTTACATCTGAAAGTTTTGCCTCCCTTTACATCCCTGTATTAGACACTGTTTGGAGGCTGGATTTCCTGTCCTGGTCCCTGGATTTTGACATGCAAGTCAACCCTTTCAATAAGGACATCTGGGTCATTGTTTTCTCTCAAATTGAAACACAAGCATGAGCCTGTAGCTTAGGAGTTGGGATACTTGGATGAAAGAAAGTCATGAATTTTTAGCTTTTTTCTGCTTTTCTTTTTGGCAGTCACTAGATATAAACTAGAAACATTTTTGGAAACAGCACAAGAAAATTGATTTACCACAACCAGCTGTCACTGGTCTAAAGGATAATATCCTTTTCTGGGTTACTGACTAAACCTCACAGCAATTTAGTTTCAGCAGGACCAATGAACAATTCCTCCTCAACTGCAGAGTGATATTTCCTAACAGTTGTTGCATAGTTTCCTCTGATTTTAGGAAATTTGAGTATGAGAAAGACAGGTAAATCTGATCTCCCACCTTCTGCATGAATCCTCTAACAGGTGTGCTGTGCTATGAGAAAGAAAGATAGAGCCATTCTTCCTCCTTTCAACACATTTTAAGAAAGAGGAGCAGCCAGTTCATGTTGTGCTCCTGTTTGTGCCTCTGAGACTTCCTACCAGATCAAGCTCTGATGGCATTTCAGAGGAGAACCTGCTTTCCAGACTCCCACAAAGGACTGACGTGATTTCCTAGCTGCTCTGTCTGCTCAGAACAGAGAGCTTGAACATCAGACAGCCCAAAGGTAAAGCCACCAGTGTGAGCAGGGTTCAGTTGAAGGCAGGAGGTGAACAAGTGCTTGAAGGTATCAATCGTAACTTTAGGGCGTAAGTGTGTGAAAGCTTACGTATTTTCTTGGGCATGTTTTCCTTGCTGCTGTTTGGCAGGCCCCTTCGGAGAATAACTTATTTTTAAGATGCGATCCTGCCCAGAATTTTAGAATTTTTGACTTTGCATTTTGTGCTCTCTGGGATGATTTTAGTGGCTCACATTTTAAAAAACATGACTATGGTTTTTAAAAATATGGGCAAGGAAATACTTGTGTAGGACAGTCTGAGAGGTGAACTGAGATTTTACATTTCATAGAATCACGGAATTATAAAATAGGTTGGGTAGGAAGGGACCTTAAAGATCGCATTGTTCTTCTCTAGGCTGAACAACCTTAACTCTCTCAGCCTGCTTTAATAAAAGAGGTATTCCAGCCCTGTGATCTTATTCATGACCCTTCTCTGGACTAGAGGTCCATGTCCTTCTTATGCTGAGGGCTCCAGAGCTGGATGCAACACTCCAGATGGACTCTCACAACAGCAGAGTAGAAGGGCAGAGTTACTTCCCTTGACCTGCTGGCCACAACTCTTTTGATGCAGCCCAGGATATGGTTGGCTTTCTGGGCTGTGAGTGCACATTGTCAGGTCATGTCAACCAAACCCTTCTCCTCAGGGCTGCTCTCAATCCATTCTCTACCCAGCCTGTATTTGTGCTTGGGATTTCCCTGACTCACGTTCTTGAACCCTTGGCCTGGTTGAACTTCATGAGGTTCACATGAGCCCACCTCTCAAGCCTGTCAAGGTCCCTCTGGACAGCATCCCTTCCCTCCGTGTCGACGGCATTGTTGACAAACTTTGAGGGTGCACTCAATCCTACTGTCCATGGTGCTGACAAAGATCTTTGACAGTGCCAGTCCCAGCACCAATCCCTGAGGACACCACTCGTCCCTGCTCTTCACTTGGACACCGAGCCATTGACCACAACTCTTTGAATGCAGCTATCCAGCCGATTCTTTACCCAGTGAGAGGCACATCTGTCAAGTCCATGTCTCCTCAGTTTAGAGACAAGGGTGTTGTGTGGGACAGCGTCAAGTGCTTTGCACAATCCGGGTAGAGGACATCAGTTGTCCCTCCCTTATCCACCAGTGCGGTAACCGCGCTGCGGAAGGCATCCAGATTTGTCAGGCACAATTTGCTTTAGTGAAGGCGTGCTGGCTGGTAGCCACCACCTAATTTTATCACAAAAGTTACTTTGTTATTTTATTATCGCCTCCTTATTTATTACAATACCACCAGGGTTAGCTGATTAAAACTCCATATTACGTGCAGAGTAGGTATTCAACTTTTTTGTTATGTCTGAAAAAATAATCTTTGCCCCTTCCTGCACTCCACAACTTTACACACTTATTGGAGAAAGGAATATTTTTCTGAGAATTTATAAGTCTGTTAATTAGCTCACAGTAATATTGATTTTTAAAGTGGGTCCTTTGAGAAATTTAGCATCTAAGTTAAGCAGCATTTATAGCAAGTAATCTGAATAATGGTACAATACAGACTCTCTGGAATTTTCATTACTCAAATGAAGTGAAATTATCTTCACAATATACATTCAAGACATTAAGATGTAATTTAGGTAAGTATTAATAATTATATTATTGAACTGTTATGACTAAATAGGCAGACAGAGTTGGGTCCACAGCATTAGCAATTAAGTGGGCCAAGTGTGACATCAGAGGTAATTTTTTCAATTGCCACCTTATCTGTGCAGCTAATTTGCGTGTGACAATTGTGTTGGTTGTAGTGAATCAGTGCTACATGGAGGAGGGATAAAAATAGCAGAAATTCTTCCTACAAGGATCCTTGTCCCAGCTATCCGCATTGTTTAATTACCACTACACTTTAATTAACTATTCCTGTTGTGTGAAAAGTCTGTGACTATATGCTCATTTGAATGTCAATATTTGAAAAGCTTTTGATGGTACTGGTTACTTCAGGTTCATTTCTGGAAAAGCTGAATGTGAACCAGAAAGATCTTTAAAACTTGAGTCATTTGGGCTTCAGGTCTGCTGAGACTCCTTTTTAAACTGGCTCTGGTTGCACCACCACTTTTTATGCAGGTTGCAAATTTGTACCCAGAAATGCTATTATCCCACCCTTATCTATGAGTGAAATGGCCTTTTTTTTAGTTAACATTTCAGTAGTAGTTGGTTATTACTTCCTGAATAAGTGACACTAACATGGAAAACTCTCTTCCAGTTTTCTCTGGTTTTGTGGGTTTTTTGATTGCTAAAAAAGTCATAAATGTAAAGACTGACACTAGAGCAAGGTGAGAATTGAGAATGAGTATCAGTAGTTTTCCAGCAAATTAATTTTGGAAGAATGTTATTAAATGATTATGTTGCAACCTGCTTGGTGCTTTCTTCCTAACATGTTTTGTAATCAATCTCTTCCTCCCAAGACAAAATTCCATGCTTCTGCAGGGGATTTTCTAACAAAATCTTGTTGGATTTTTAGATGAAATAATGTCTGCAGCAAGAATCTGATAAATCTTTCTGACCTGAAAGTACAAGTTGGGCATTTAACTCAGTAATCATTCTTACAGATCTTGTTTTCGTGTTAACGGTGGAAATATTAGTGAGAGGCAACCTTTTCACTTATAATAAAGCTTGCTAAATTCTGTTCATCTGCCAGTTCTTGTTTGGAAATTAAACGTGACACATTGCCTGAAATTTTTACACTAATAAGAAGCAATCCTCATTAGGAAAGCTACATTTCTCTAGTCCTTTCTTGCAAGTTTCTAAGAAATAAATTCTTTCTCCTTGTGGAAAAACTGTATTTTGTCAAAAAAACCTTCTGGCATATGCTTTAGATTATGAAAAAAAAGTCTTGGTAATTCAGCATGTTATTAATTATATTGTGAGATGTCTTTAATTTGTTCCCAAGCCAGAGGACAGTTTAGACGTCCACTATTTCAAAGGGATGCAACTTGGAAGGATATTAGGGTTAGGTGGATGAGAAAGAAAGCAATTCAGACTGAGGAGGCTGGTTTAAGTGAGCTGTTGAGGATGTGCTTTGTAACAGTCCTTATTCCCATTAGTACCAGATACCTGCTTCTTTCCTCACGAGTTATGCATTTGGGATGGCAGACAATTAGACAGAATGGAGCCCTTTGGTGCTGTTGATCTCAGTTTTCTATCTCTGACTTCAGTCTAAAACCATGTGTAGTGGAAGAACATTCCCATCTGCTCCTGCCCTGCTACCACCTCTCTTATCTGAGTGACAGGAATCATGGTACTCTTGGATACTCCACCTAAGTGTACAACCCAGCAGATTTTCTTTTCTGCGCCAGGTCATATTTCCAGCAGCCCTGTAAGCTGAAGTATAAGGCCTGTTGCACAGCTCCAGTGAAATTCCCCAGCTGTGCCCCCACAGTGCCAGGTCTCAGTCTGTCACGGTGAGACTCAGTGCGGTGCACTTTGGTAGAGACATTGGCAAGGCATTTCAAACACCCACCAGACCTTGTCTGTCATGCACATACACCATGATCCTACCCACTGCTGTGTGCTAGATGCCACCTGGACCAGCTCCTGTGAGTTCCTTCTGTTCTCCTCATGTTGATGATGCAGCAGGTTGCTACATGGATGGCTGGGAGGGGGCAAAGGAGAGTGTGAAGTGCTCCCTTCACACGGAGAGTGATGCAAGCACCACTGCTGCCCCATCAACCCTGTACTTACCTCAGAAGTCATCCTTCCCATGCCCACACCAATCCTGTTCCTTATCACACCAGTTTCCAGTACATCAGAAGCATAAAATGTTGCCAGAAGTTGTTGCTACTTCTGGTAGCACTTGGTATCTCCAGCTGACCAAGTGCTATAATAGTGTCAATAGTGACTATTGGAGAAATGACTTCAACTCAGTCTGTTGAGCAGTAGCTCTTACACAGCTTTAGATTTGCTACTTTTCTTCCTCTGTGGACACAGATGAACACTGAAAGAACTGGTTCAGTTGGTATTGTCAGCCTAAAGCCAAAAGTCCCCCAAATCTTCTATTTCTTATGTAAGTCTTTTTCTTTCACAAGGGAGAAAGAAAGCTTTAAATGCAAAATCAGTTTGTTCTCTTTCTTTCAGTCGGTTTTTTTTGTTCCCCACAGCTCATCTCTTCCAACTTCAGTGGTTGAATTTTTAGATAAGTGATACATCCACCAACTATTTTAAAGCTTCTATATCATTTTACTTAGGTGACAGAACCAGACATTAGAATTTTTCATGATAGTTCTCCAGCACAGAAAATACATGAAGAAATATTAAAAACATGGGTACAAAAGGAAGAATGGGAAACGTACAGTCATGCCTGTCATTCTAATTAATATATTCCTCAATCACCATATTTTATTATCTTCAGAGTTCTTTTGTTCCTGCAGGAGGTAGAATGCATACGGATGCTTAGGTCTAATCCAGAATTTTTGGGAAAGACTGTATTTAGGTGGAGAATGCCAGAGGTGATTTGGTATTGAACAAACCAAATAAATTCCAGTGAAATCTTTATCTCATAACATATAATTATGCGTTTTGTTCGGAACTTATTTATAGGAACTATCTCAGAATCTGGCAGAATTTCTGGGTTTTTAAAATTATGTTGTTTCTCATATGCCTCCAGTCTCCCACATGCAGAGTCTTTTTTCCTTCGTTCTTGAGCCCAACTGTTCTGTGAAACTACTGCCTTCTTGCTCGGGAGATTGGTTTCCTGTGTGCGCTTACAGAGAAAAAGTTGATGATCCTGGGATTTTTGCAGAACCACAAATATGGGGGGTGAAAGGTTTCAGATACACTCTTTCCTAACTGGAACTTCAGAATCAGGATCCTTCCAGTTCATGAGAATATTATGCATTAATAAGATAGGAATTTCAACAGTGTAAGCTGAAGTGAACGAGATCTGAATCTGTCCTTGTATAAGCAATTCTAATGTATTCTTATGGCTTCAATTCCAAGTTTTCCTCCCAACTAAGTTTTCCTATAGACTTAAGAAACTACAATATCACAAAGTCTCTTATGTTTTCATTATAGAAAGCATAATAAGCTCAGTAAAGATTGTTGTCCCATATTCTCTGTTATAAGAAGTTGTTTTGTATGTAAGCATATAAAGTTAAATCCTTGGACTCAAATCTCTAGGTTTCTACTAGGATAATTCCTTTCTGGTGAATATTTCAGCTAATGTAGCTCAACTTTTTTAAGGATGAAACAATGTGACAAGACAGTCTTGCATTCATATTCATTTTAATTACATTTACCATGTCATCACTGTAAAGTTAATTGAGGTTACATTTGGCCCAGCATATAATAGATGGGAGGTAAGAGCAGGGAGAGAATTTCTCCCCTTGTATCTTCTCTGCTGCAGAAGGAAGTTAGGTTTTCTTCACTCTCAGTGTAGGAGCCTACCGAAAGAGACTGGAGGAGCACGAGAGGAATAATCAGGTAAAAAAAAAAAATTGGAGAATAGGATTAAGGGGGCAATGTGAGCAGATACTAGGGAGATAGGACTGTGGGGGATTGACTGTTTATTTCTCTTCACAGCTATTTCTGCAAACCAAATAGCAAATTTCTACTTCTGCGAGTTTATTCCTCTATGCTAAGCAATAGTGGAATATACTGAGTATCTACATTTTCCTGGTTTGCTCTTGTGGAAAGATGAAAAGTTGTTTTAGCTCCATGGCAAAAGACAATAAAATCACTTGTACAGGAGGGATGAGCCTCTGCTACTATTGACACTTAACGTTGACACAGCAAAACTCTAAAACTTGGGGACATTGAAAGACAAGGTTGTTGCCTTATTAAACTGGGAAGGAGGAGGCAACATGAATTTCAGGCTTTCCTGAGTTTTAAATATTTGTTTTTGTAACCTTGACATACTTTTAAAAAATACATTAAGTAATATATGAGGAAAAAAATAGCAAAAAATTAATAAAATAGTGCTTTCTCTGCTATGCAGCAACTATGTGCAAATATTTTTCATGTGCCTGTTAGTTTAATTGAGTTTTAAACATTGCAATATTTGAAGTTGTATGCCAAGGTTACTGGCACCAGTAAACAGTGATGAGTACACCATGGTTGTGTGTAAACATCATGCAGTAATGAAGGTGAAATCTAAAATACAGTGAGATGAAGTCAAAGCAGTGACTGCAAACAAAATAGATGCATTTATTAAAATGAATGGAAATGTATAGCCTTTGTTTTGGACTGGATCCTCAGTTGGCTCAGTTTCCTTAAATCCATTTATGCTAGCTATTTCCAGCAGCTGGAGAATCCAGCCCAAAATGGATGGCTTTTTTCATGAGTGTTTCCTGTAAGTTTACAGCCTCCTTTTGGTTGCTTAAAAGAGAAAGGCAGAAAGAGGAAATTATATTTTTTATGTGTTTACCAGGGAGATTAAGGGGGTATTGGCCCCACCTAATCACTATCACTGTTTGCACAGCCCGTGCTGCATGCACCCTTACAGCAGGTGATGTACTGAAACCAGCGTCATAGCTCAGCTTCTCCTTGTACAGCAGGTTCCTGCCTGCCCTGCTCTGAATGCTGCACAGAGATTGTTTCAGGGCTATGTCTTGCAGACTTGTAGTCTTAAATCATATCACTTACTGGAAAATATAATTTAAGATAGAATAGCTTTGCAAAGTTTCCATGATTCCCTTAAAAAGACATCGCCAAGATTTTGCAGGGTACTGTGTGGAGTAGCACTTGAGAGCCCTCAGGGGTTCACCTGTAAACTAATGAGCCCATCTGAAAAGAGTGAAGATTTAGCAGCTGAACAGGGTGAAGTGTTGCGTATTCCAGTGTGATTTTTGAAAGAAATACATGCTGGTTTGGAACAGGAGATTTTATATTCAGAAAGAAGTCATATCCTTTATTAAACCCTGACTCAGCAAATCATTTAAGTGTGTCCTCTTACGTGCCTATTTGCTTTTCATTTTGCTCCTTCTTAACAGCTGTGCTAAGTCAGAAGTAGAAAGCCAAATGGAAAGACAGAGATGAAGTTTTCATGGATTTTCTCACATAAATCCTATTTCACGATCAAATTAAATAAGTACAAATAAGAATTCTTGCTTGTAGCCAGTTAGTGTCATGAGACTCCAAAAGGGCTAAGAGATCAGGACAGATCATCTGTTTTTTCATGTTTTGTTTTCTTAGAGTTAGAAACTTTTAAAAAATAAAATATATTTTTTAAAAGCTGAGGTTTTTCTGAAATTAAAGGTCAAAAAAGAACACAAGATTTCCAGCAATCCTGACTTGATCTGTGTCTGCAGTTCCCGTTTTGAGCCACTATAGTGCCTCCAATGATTCCTCCAATAGTCACTGCCAACTCCTTTAGGTCATTGACCTTCAAATGCTGAACTTACTAAGTGGTGTCAGACTTCTTCAATTTAGGAATTGTGTTCTCCTGTTTGTGTAGCTCCTACTTCTAGCAACTTCTAAGGAGAGATGCTTGAATTGTGGAGGTTTATTTCATGAACTTTTCTGGGCAATTATTTTTTGTATTATTTGAACAGATGGTCTTTTTCAACTATTTGAATGTTTGGAACCATTTGACCTGCTCATGAGCAGGAAGATAAGAGCAGTGACAAGTAAAGTTAGGATTGAACTAGTACAGTTAAATTTAGGGGGATGGGGACTGCATAGGGTTCGTTGATACCAGTCCCTTTTTTCATCATTTTGCTGTCAATGAACTAAATAACTTTATGATCATCCACTCTCCTCATCTATTCTGTGTCGGGTTTTTTTCAGTCCAGAGAAAAAAGGAACATTATATATAACTAGGTGAGGCAGGAGGTGAATTGAGAAAAATAGAGACTTTCTGAACAATTTTGTAGTTATGTCCTTGGTTCCAGTCAAATGGAAGAATGTTCACATCTGGTATTTCGACTGAGTGAGAGCTACAATTTCTCCACCAGCAATGCTGCCAGCAGTGTAGTAATTGTCCATGAATTCAAGCTCCTTCCACCATATTTTGTCATCATGAAAATGAATGCAATCATCAGTAATTTATTATTCTTGTCAGAGGCTATAAGTTATGCAAAATGTTCTCTTTTAAATGTGACACAAGGGTCTGTTTCGGGCTATTGAGGGCATCTGTTAAGTTTTTTATTTTTATTCCACCTTTTTTTCCCATTTTTAGGGAAGCAACGTGATGGAGGACCAGGATCTCTTGGAAATAGGAATCCTTAACTCTGGGCACAGACAGAGAATACTCCAAGCAATCCAGCTTCTCCCAAAGGTATAGTTTCTGTTATTGTACAAGTGAGGGAACTAACCCCTGTAGCTTTCACATTATCTAAAACACTTTTTCGAATGGAGATAGACATAACTCTACTGGTTTTGTAGACGTGTTTTTTGCATATGCAAATATGGCATAAAATAATGTCAATGCATTGGACTCCCTTTGTATGGATGTAATTGACGAAGCAAAGGAAAGTAAAATCTGTAATTTGAAGTGATGGCTGTTTAGAAAAATGAATTCTTTTTGGCCTTTCAGCCTATTTTTAGACTGCTATTATATATGTGTAAATACGGCTGTCCATGAATCCCAGATTGTCTGTCTTAACATAGCAGTTGCCCTGGAAATACTTTGCCCCTTATGTAAGTACTCTTGAAAGCATTGGAGGAAACATTGTTTTCCTAATCGCTGCCTTTCATGTGAGATGCTGAGACCTCCTGCAACTTTCATGTTTAATTTTCTGCTCTGTATATGAATTTTGCTTCTCATCTGTGGACAGAAAAACTTTTAGCCATTTTGCCAATCATTTTTGTGCTAGCCAATTTAAACTCTAGATTTTAAAATTAGTGGTAGAATATTCTGCATACCAGAATATATCACTGGAGGCTTCTACTACCATTCCAAACAAGAGATAGCAGACCTAGCATGGAAAATTACTACTTTAATTTGGACAGCTTTATAAGGAGAATGAATGATGGATAGCAGACACCAGTAGATTTCAGAAGGCTGTGACATATGATGCTGATACTTTGGGCAAAATACTAGGGCAGGAATAAAACTAAGTGTAAAGTGCACTGAGTGTTCTGGTAGCAGCATGAGTGAAATAATCACAGTAAATAGAAATTAGTCTGCTTGAAGTTTCATAATACTGGAGAATGACGAGTTATTAAAAGACTTTTCAGTTTAGATCATGAAGCTGACATTGTTGGGAAAGGCTTTTTGATGCATCAAGGCTTCCTGGATGGATGACTTAGAAAAGAGCACAAGAGTTTCTTTTGTATGGGAAAATCAGAAGTTGTGAAGCAATTTCTGTCTGTGTCTGGAGGTGTTAGTCAATTCACATATACTGCAATGTGAGTCTGTGCACAGAAACATCAAAGATCATTAAAGATAATCGTTTTCCTCGTACCATATTAGACAAATGAGATAAATGGTACAAGAAGTAGGGTATTAAAAGTAGCATTTGATAAATTACAAAAGATATTAAAGTTTTAGCTATGAATTTATTAATTTTTCATCAATGCTATCATTCAAACAAAATTTTTGTAATCTTTAGCCCAACTCATGATATATTTATTCTGTTTTTCATTCTTCTTAGAGAGATCAGTTTTCATGCAGTCTTGTTTACATTCTTCAAAATTCATGGATCAAGTGTTAATATATCATCATGTTAGTGCTATCTGCACTCTGTGGCTGGTGTTTATGAAAATATTGCTAATATTGTCTGCTTTTGGAGATGAGATACTAAGAGATGATGCTGAGACCAGATTCTGTTATAAAACTACAACTGCAGTCCTTTTAAAATCTGGTTAATGTGAGACAGAATCGAGATCTAGAGGTACTCTTGAAACCAGCTGAGAACAAGATGGTAATGCAGTTACTCAGAAGAATTCTGAACCAAAGATAATTAAGTAACACGGAACGGCTTGAAGCATGTGCTGAATAATGGTGAGATAGTTTTTAGCATCTTCCCTGTTGAGCTAAAAAAGTCCCTAAGGATCACATTTTTAACATGTCTTTGATGTAAGGCTGTTACACCAAAACAAAGGCAGTTGCAAGCTGAAGCTGTGCATCTCCATACATGTTTCTCCACGTAAATGATTCAGCAATGTAAGAGAACTTACATAGTAAAAATACATAATTTCCTATATAAATGTGAGTTCTTTTGAAGACAGAATAGTTATAGAGCCCAAAGATTAGGATCATGGGAAGTTTTATCTGATGTAATGCACCCTTGTATTCACAACAGCTTGCTAAAAACATAAAACACTTTCACATCCTGCAACAAACCATGAAACATTGCTGTATATCTATTTGTGTGTTGATGAGTTCAGCTCTGTCATCACGCATTCAAAATAGGGCATACCATCTAAATATATTAAGACCTCAAACCATAATTGGAGCCTCACTAATTTGAATCTCATTAGATCAAAATTCTTTTAGTTTGTTTGTTTTGAATATGTTCCTCTTTTCTGTTCCTCATTTAATTTAAATCTCAATGACTCCACGTGTTTGTTACTTAATGACATTGCTGATTATGTTATTTTTAGTTTTACTAATAATCTTTCCTGTCTTGGGATACTTTTTTAGTTCAATATTTTGAGGTGGAAGTTAAATGCTTTAAAAAAAACCTATCAAACAACACTTCCTTAAAGTCCCAGGCAGCACTGAATAAGTTTAGAGGGTAAAAATCAAGCAACAAATCTATTGTCAAGGTTTTTAAATACCTTTTTTAAAAGCTCCTCTTGTTATTCTGATACATATTCTTCTCTGCAGCCTGAAATGCAAAAGGTATTTAGTAGCTGAAAAGAAAGACTGTCTTTTTTACTCATAATTGCTGCCTTCCCAAAGAGTGATGAATTTCTAGATGTCAAACACCAGTATCCTGATTAGGAGCCATTCTGTAGAGCCTGAAGTAGTTTTAAATGGGGAAAAATAGTCACATTTTGGCCAAATATAGTTTCATTAATCACTGCAGTCTCTTATGCAGTGTTTAGCTGGTATAAAAGGGTATGTTTACCTGGATTTCTAAAAATGTTTTCCCATGATAATCTGTATTTGAGAAGAACATTTCATAAGAGGAAAAACTGGTATATTCGCCAGTAGGTTGAAAGGGTTGAAATTTTTTGAGACACAATTCTTCTTTCCAAAATACTGTTTATTTTTCTTGGATTAGAGCATGTAGCTCTAATTCTCATCTTGTACCAATGTAATTTAAGTTATTCAAGTTTCACTAAAATTATTAACTAGTTAATTATATTAACTAGAGCACATTGTGGCTTATTTTAATAACTTAAGATTAAGACAATCTAGTAGAAATATCATTTACAAAATTAATTCTTGAAATGGAAGTATTTTATACATAACATCAGTCTTAAAGCAAATTTCATAGCAGAATTTAATATTACATTTAAGATTTTTGTATGAAAAAATAAAATCAATAAATGTTTGGAGAAGGATTTTATATGCTTTATTAAAAGGAAGTTCACATATGTTGAGAAGTGGAGACAACATATAAAAAGATACTGAAGTTGCAAATACCATGAGAAAAAAAATAATACTGAGAAAAGAATTGTGTGCAGTATACGCTTAATTAACTAAGAAAGTAACAGTCATGGCATAAAATTTTAGTCACATTTAAGTTATGTAGAAAACCTAAGGAACATTGTCCAGCTATTTCAGCATCCCAAATCTATGTGCAAGTGACTTTGCCGTGGGTTCCTCAAAAGGTTGGGTTTTTTTTTAATGACAATTATCCTAGCTTATCTCAGAATTTATCTAAGAAAAAGGATTGGTTTTGTGTGGGATGCTCAGTGTATGGTTCCTTCTCCCAGCATATAATGGGAACACATGCTCTGGTTTGACAGATGGAAAAAAGATGTTAGCTGAGAGCAGCTTTCTCCTGGCTTCACAGCTATTCTTAAAGCAGCTTGTTCCTTCCTGCACAGAGCGGTCTCAGCACAAAGCAGGTTTGGGAATGCACACAGTGGTGTGCAGGCAGCCAGCCTCTTTTCTTGGGTGCTTTGCAGAACCAGACAAGGAAGATTTGAGCAGGCTATGAGCACATCCTGTCTGAGTGGTGTTATAAGAGCGAAAAAACTCTGCTTCCAAAAAGTGCTGGACTTATTACTCATACGTAACACTCTTGTGCAAGCACAGTAAGTCTGGCATTTAGCAAAACAGAACGACTGTGCATGTGCTCATTAACTATGCTGTGTATGTAACAGAGAAAGATCACATCGTGTGTTTGCTGTTGCTATATTGCTATTGGCTTAGACACCCCAGAGCTCAGCAAGCTGATTTTAATCCTGGTATTTAATTACCTCCCATTTAGCACTTCCATTCCTAAAACAGTTTCCAAACTAGGAGATGCTGCAAAATGTTTATGATCCTTTCTGACTGTGACTCCTTGTTTCTGGTCTGCTGGAAGTGAAGATGAAAAACAGGATTCAAAGAAAGTGCCTTCTACTCTGCTGTTTTCCCTGCTTCTAATGCCTCTGGGAATTCTTTCCTGGTTTGGAGGGAGGCCACTCACAGTTCACTGCACCACTTGTCTGACCTTTAACCGTAAGGACAGAAAAAAGCATTAGAATCCAGCATAATCCATGAATTTTTCAAGTCTGAAATGCAAATGTGTAATCTAGGTTATTTAAGTAATGCAGCTCAGTAGGAAAGATTCAGTAAAAGCAGTTAGATACATGCAAACACAAAAGGTGTTTGCTTCAGACCAGCTTCAGATTGGTCCCGCAGACCAAATGTCCTCTCCAGGCATATGCTTCAAAACTACCTGATGAAAGCAGTATCAAACATTTTTCTTCCTATCTGAGCCTACCAGAGAGCCACTCTAGACATGACACAGACATTTATCTGTATCACGTTGATAACAGTAGCATGCTACTGGTCCTGCCACCATTGCCATACAGTATGTCTTACTAATCTTCTTGCTTCTTTTTATATTTTCTCGTTTGTGATTGACTCCACAATATCTACTGGCTGCTCTGAGAATAGTCAGCAGGCAAGGAAACATGCTATATGAGAGGAATATTCCCTTTTTTGGTAATTCCCTTTTTTTGGTTTTCTTTCTAGGATGACAACCTGAAGGAGCTGATTTAAACTTTTTCGTGAGATCACAGGTCATAGCTTCCACTTAGTCCACAAACTTCAGATTTCGATCTTCTTAAGATTGTATTTTATGCAATGGATATGTCCTGAACTGTTGCATACATTATCACTGAATGACAATTGTTATTTCTTTGTTCCACATATTGTAGCTGATGAAGAACTAGGAGGTTTCTTCATTCTTCTGGAGGTGGAACGGTTTACATTTTCTCCAGAAAAAAAAACAAACACAAAAACCGCCGTGTGTGCATTTATTTTCCTTTAAATTTGGAAGGCAGTTTCCAACTGAAAAAACCATAGAAAGGATGCCTATTGAAATTCTGACAATCTTAGGTAGGAAACACTGAACTCAGTTAGGGGTATTCTGGACCCACCACTGAGGCAAGATCCTGAATCAGGCAATGCTGTGAAGTGAATGTGCCTGTGCTGTCTTTTTCTAGCGAGCTCCACAAGACAGAAGGCTTTTGATTAGTGGAAAGAAAAGTCAAACATTAATAGAACACAAGCTTGAATAGTTAACTTTTAAAATATATGTCAGGGTAGACAGAATAGAAAACCAAAAGCTTTACATACAGCTCTTCCTGACCCGCTGTGTCTCTGCAGGCAGACCCTGTTTTCACTCAGTGCCTTTCTCAACAGCAGCACATCCAAAGTCTTCTCTGCTCCTTCGTGATTTGTGCCCATCCACTGTGAAAGCTGCCCCTCTGCCCCTGACTGCAGGCTCAATTTCTGCCCAGGCACTGCAGGGACCAACTCCACGTGGTGCCCTTTTCCCAGCCAGGCTCCCTGAGCTTCAGAAGTGTCATTCTTTTGAGCCTTTTCTTTCAACATTCGACAGGAGGAATGATCTCCTCTTCCAACAACATGACTCCAACTGACCACATTTTACATAATATACAACGGGCAACTCAGAAAGATGGGAAACAAAAAAGAACTGATATTTCCCTCATTACAATCACCTAAAATTGCTTAGCTACTTAGTTGATAGTTTCATATTAGTTCCCAAAAAATACTGCTTAAAGCTCTTGAATAGGCCAGCAGTATAAAAGAAAGCATTATATGCTTGCTAAAAAGATCTTTCTTACAAATGAACATGAGCATAAATTCACTGTAATCACAACCATCATTTTAAAAGCTGTGAAAGTCAAGTAATCTCATCCTCCTCTTACAGAACATAAAAAGCTTGATTTTGATACACGCACTATTAAGTTCCACCAGATAGTGATATTACCTTTGGAGAGCATAGTATTAATTCCCCATCTGTCTGACAAGATCAGAGAAAACTGGTAATAGTCCATGCTATTGAATTTACCTTGATGTTTCTGGTGAATATGTGTTTACTTTGAAGCTCTATTTGTGTTTATTTAACCACCTTTCAGAGACAAAAAACTCAAGTACTTTTTATCCTAATGTAAAATGCTGTATAGATACAGCAGTGATATACTTTTTAAATAAAAAAGTCTGTTGTACAGATGGTTTCTTGTGAGGGATTTCTCAACTCATTAGGATACTACTTGACATTGCTATTTTATGATGAGAAACAGCTCTTTCTGGCTTCTGCTTTCTATTCATTTCAAAGGAAGTGATACTGGTGATATATCAATAGTACCTAGGAGAGAAATCTCACATGGTTTGTATCTTCTTCTATGCTTCTTTTCAGTCATATTTTCTTAAACATTTATTTTTCCCTAAATCCTATGGGCTTCAATTCCCAGCCTTTTCCACAGCTGGCATGTGAAGATCTTCTGCAATGAAGGAGCTAACATTGGTATTGTTCTCTAAATAACTGAATGAACGAGTAGTAGTGCCTGTGGAAGAACAATAGTGCCCCTATTTATGAGCAGTTGATATTTGAAACATTGTCATGACTTGCAGCTCAGAGGTTTTTCGCTGATCTGAGTCAAACAGTGCACACCTTGCTTGGATATTTGACACCACTGGTGCCTGTGTTGTAGCTGGCGCAAAATGATTGAAATATTATGCATGAAACATTATGGAAATACACTCAGTAGGTGGGAGGGAGATTTCTTTCAAGAAATATCAATCAGCAAGGAAGCCTACAGGGTGTAAATGATCTGTGAGAGGAGTCCAAGATAACACTGCAGTAGAGAAGAGAAGATACAGTCCAAGAGCTATGACTTGTTAGTGAAGACTGGGGTAAGAGGCAGCTAAACTGGATCTCTGATGAAGTAAAGGGGCAGCACTTTCAGACAAATATTTCAAAGTATTTTTATTTAAAAATTCAATAGCATTTTATATGAAAAGCCGATATTATTAATGATACTGTCACATCTAGATAACCAATAAGTCTGTCAGTAAGTATTTGAAAGGAAAACATTCAGGTAACTATGAATGACAGTTAATAAAGTCGATATTATTAAAAGACAGAAAGAGACTTTCCATACAAGAGGACAGATACTGAAATTTTATTAATTTTCATTTTAGACACATTTTAGAAAGCCTGTTTTGGATGAGAGAGTGGTTCTCAGTTCATGACAAAACAAAATACTGCTTTTGTGCTGAAACGAATCCTAAACATTCTAGTTCTGAGATTAATTTTCTGTGATAGTAGCAACTGTCCTGCCAGGGCAGGTGGGCTGGGAGCTAAAGGGGGCAGTGAGTAGGGACTACTGGGACAAGGTGAGTAGGGCAGGGACAGTGGCAGTGACTGTGAGCAGTCACATCCCAGAGCATATCCACAGGACATTCACAGGGATGAGGACAGGACAAGGTCGCTCCGGAGGGTCAGTGGTTGAGGATGAGCGAAGGTGCATGGCTGGGCACAGACATATCTACAGCACAGCTCGGGCAAGTGTCAGGACATGGACCTGAGCTCACATGCAGCTCCTGCAAAAGGTGGGGTGGCCCTGGCCAGACTTCTTGCTGCTCTTCCTCAGATGGGTCTGATCCAAGGCTAAGCAGCTGCACTACCCACAGCGTGGCCTAGAATAAAAGCAGCCAAAACTCTGGGACAGGAAGAGGGAAAATGCTTGCAGAATCAGCTGCTGCCCAACAACAGGCCAGTGTATTTTCATGTAGGCTATTGAGTGACCAAATAACAATTTTGTCTATTGGCACCAAATCCAAAGACTGAAATAAGTCACATCCATTTCAGTTGTTCTCAGACTCCTGTTTATTGCGTTGTTGACCTGTGTTTACTTGCCTGCAGCCCTTTGCAACTCTGGTGTGGTAGAGGAATATCAATTTTAACAACCCTTTTGACGGAGATCTCCAGTGCGAATTGTGAATTTAAAAACTTGCCATGCTGTGTCTATTTTCATAGAGGCTGATGCATTACCAAAAGTATGGACCAGGCTGCGTGGGTTTTCTCAAGTCAGTGGGCCAAACAAAATGAAAAAAATTTAAAATCAGTACCTAATAAATGTAAATATCAAATAGTAATAAACAAAAGAAATAATTTGCACAACGTGCCCCATCTGGATACACTGAAAATCGTTTTCACAGTGCTTCGGTTTTTGTAATAAGTGAAAGGAAACAAAAATACATTATATTTTCCAAAACTCATGTGTTTCCTCTGGGCTCTATATGTCTTCCTGTTTTCCCTACACTAGGTTTCTCTTCTTCCAGTTATCAGGTTCTTGCTTTTCATGTCTCTACTATTTAAGCATACCTTGTTTAAAATCAGATCCTGAAATAAGTTTCCTAGGAGCCAGAGCCCCCAGGATCCTCCAATGTTTTTGCAGTCTGCTGGACAGACTACTGTCAATCTAATATTTAATGTAAGTCTGAATGACAATGAAAGAAGACATTGCCATGCTTTTAGCGTAGACTAATTTCATCCTAAATTAGGATGAAGGTAAATTCCAAAATGTCAAGTTCAACAACAAAACTGAGCTTTCTCTTTCCAGTATGATTCCTTTGTTACAACAGTGACCTGAAAGGCTATGATTTCCACTGCTAATTATGTGATTCCTCTTGTCTTTCTTTTATAATTTAATTATTTCATTATATCATTTAAATATTGCCATTAATATTTTATACCCGACATCTGCGGTAAAAGACTAGGAGTAAACTCTCATATTCACACTGCAGTGTGCCTGCATCCCCTCTCTGACTCTGCAGGAAGCCGAGATCAAGACCATGACATGCTGGCTTTCTGCATTTGAATGGACAGATCGACGAACACTGCTGTGGCTTTCAAATGCAGACTTTAATTTTCTCTGCTCTGAATTAAAATTGTATTTCAAATAAACTGTGAGAAATAAATTGGTTCAGGCAAGATATTAAGATCAGAAGTCTCTCCTTTTAAATTACTTTGTCACTCGCTGCAAACTTAAGCTCAAAGCATTATGTCACGCTTCCATTGTTTCTCATAAAGTAGGAATGTATATTAGCAGGCAAAAATGGGAGACTGGCTTTTACTATTTGCAGTCACCCTTTCACAGTCAGGAGAACCTATGCAAAACCCATGGTTTCTAACCCTCTAAAACCTCTTGACAATTTACCAGTTCAGTGTATTATCAAGTTAGCAATAGATAAATTTCCATAGAAAGATATGTGCAGAATACTGTTGAAAATTGAGGATATTTCATAATTTTTATTAACCTCATTCTACTGCTATTTCTGCCACTATTGTAGATTACTTTAAAGTTCATAAAATCAGTATGGCGTAACAAACTGCACAGGAAGAGGCTTTATACATTTTTATCTTTAATGGCTAGCTTGAAAGTCTTCACTTGTGTCACTGAGAGGCAATTGTGAAAGAGAAATTGCAGTTTTTACTTCCTGGCAACTTAAAAAATTCGGAAAAATTATATGTCAGTGGTATTTTTTAGCTTTTTATGAAAACAAGATTTATGAGATCAGGTGGCTGTGTTTCTATATACATGCAAGTGGTGCACTTCTGTGTACATTATTCTGTCAATTCCCTTCTGATAATACCTGATTCAACTGTCCAATATCAGGCAACTTAACAGACAGTGAGCAATCTAAAACATGGTAAATTCCCAGGAGTTCCATGAAAAATGTGAGCAGGTAGAGGAAAGAGACTTTTTTTAAACCTTCCCTGGGGGCAGAAAAATACAGTGTAGGTTCAGCCGTTATAAAATAACATATAGCCTGATAGAAAAGATAAATTAGGAATAATATAACCAAGTTTCATTTGCAGTATGATACCAAAAGAACCATTTTTTAGTCTAATTTCTTCCCCCTCTATGAAATCTTGGGTGACAATCTGACATTTTTGGGCAGTAATGATATTAATGTCTCTTTTACCCTTTTGTCTTCCCCCACTTATGAATTCTCTGATGTCTAGAAAGAATTGAACTCCAGCTACAGTCTTGGTATACTCTGGTGTAAAAGGCAAGCAGCCATTAGAGAAAGATGCATTGAAAACTAAGTTTTATTAATGCTTTTGCTTACAAAATTGTTTCATGTTGTACTAACCATTAAAAAAATGTTGATCAGAGAATAAGACAACTGACCCAAAGAAAATAAAACGTGCAGCTCCTGTTCTGAAAGCTGTTTAATGAGTATCACTGGTAATTTTTGCTCATTCTTGTTTTTCAGATGAAGCAGGTCGGTCACGATGGCTACAATCCCTCCTCTGTAGCTGAATGGCTGGATTCCATTGAACTGGGTGACTATACCAAATCCTTTCTAATTAATGGCTATACATCGATGGACCTTGTGAAAAAAATATGGGAGATTGAATTAATTAATGTAAGTTGATGAATTTATAGCAGTAGTTTCTCCCAAATACAAATACATTATATAGTTCTTGTCCCTATACATCAAGGAGAATGCAGAAAAGCAATTTGCTCTACAAATACAGTCATCAAGTGCTGTTAATGACTACACCTTTCATGCCTGCAGCTGGGTTGACTGTACCCTTTGCTTCCATTTACTTTGCCATTGTCTTTAGCATGGTAATCAATCAGCATGATTGTGTTTGCCTTCAGGAGTCTGAATGACATTTTAAAATTTTTTTGTGAGTTTGTAGCTACAAAGCACACATCTTTGCTTTTAAAGTGCCTCGAAACAGTACTTCCTGTAGAGATGCTTATAGTTTACTTTTTCTACATGCTCCAGCTGAATTAGACATAAAATAAGGAAAACTTATAATTAGTAAGTTACGCTAAAAAGAACACAATTTTTAATTTAATTATAATTTCTGCTTGAAACTTCATTTACATGACTCAGTTTAATTAGATGTCCACATATGGACAACCATAAACTTTATTGTGGACTGCAATGCAGGGTAATTTGGAATGAGAGGAAATTTATACTTTTATCGTGAAGTTTGTTGTATTACAGTGAAGACATTGACAGTACAACTCTGACAGTGGAATTTTTGTGTGAGTTATGTGTCTGAAACTGAGTTGATATCTCCTATAAAAGATGAATGATTGTAGCTTGGCTGTGACTTCTGAAATCAACTGTAATGTCAGTTTATATGGACTTCAGGGCTACCTCTATATGGAGAGAAGTCTGATATCATGTTGTTGATTCTTCACAGACAAAAGGCTCTGCTATTCCCTCCAGTATAGGAGAGACTACATCTCTGCCTCTGATCAGTGTCTGAGTCTCAGAACAGTCAAAGGGCTACCAGTAACCATAGTCAATCAAGCATAAGATAAAGCAGCTGGTGTATTTGTATGCTAAGAAACAGGTCCTGCTGTGTCCCAGGGTGAAGAAATGAAGAACATAACTATGGTGCAAAGCCATGTTTCAACACAGCATCTGCTGCACAAGGCATAGGCAGGTGTAGCCTGAGACCAGCTTTTCTTTTTTTCTCCTTTTTTTTTTCTTTTTCTAAAGAAAAGAAAGAAAAATACAAAAGGAATTATTTCATAGTAATTGACAGACAAAATCATTGCATGTTAGAATTTCTTTGTTGCTGTCACAGTTGATGTTAACTAGCACAAAAATATAGTATAAGGCCAAACTCTGCCTGGTGTGTTACCTCTCTTGCATTTAATGTATCTTGTAGGTGCATAACTGAAGTCAGGATATGATGTATTACATGTGTCTTCTGCTAAGCTATTTATAACTGGGATTCTTTTTTCTCTAACTGGCTGGAGTTTTACTGAGAACTGAGGACCCTTTGCCTCAGAAGCTAATATGGGTCAATAACCAACACTGAGTTGAAAAAATAGTAGAAGACTCTGCTCTTATTGTTTTCTGTAATTTTGCATCCCATTTTGCCATAATCAATTTGGAAACAAATTACCCTTTAGCTCCCCCAAGTGGATCATTAAAATGTCATTAAAGGTTTGTGGTTTGATTACAAACTTGCTTAAACTGATGAAAAGAGGAGTACCTGCACTGAAGTTAACAGGAATACACTTCTGTAAAACTAGTATAAACCAGACCACTATGTCCCTCTAATTTTAAAGCTTAACACTGTGTTCCATTTAAATGTCTGTACTTCTTGGGAAAACATACCCTTTTGCCATGAGTTGCAAGAAAAAGCTGCTTAATAGTTGCTTAAGTACTTCTATAGATATAGGAATCTATAGAGATAAATATTTTTTCCAGCTGATATGTTTGAATTATGTTGTTCAAGAGCAGAGTTAATAGAACAGTTTTACATTATAAGAATTTCTCTTTTAGTCTAGCCATATTTGATTCCCCCCAAACAGTAGGAGCTCAATGTAATACTGCGTTCACCGAGAAAATCTGTAGCTTAGAAAGATATTTACTATTACTGTTTTCTTTCAATTGATGGGAATCTTTCAGAAATGGACAAGAAATTGGTTTGAAGCAATGTGCAGTCTGTCAGAACGAGATGCTTAGCTCGGACCAGCAGGCCTCCTGTCTGAAATTGATTTTAAAGGTTTCACTTCTTCAGGTGATGGCAAAGAAAAGCTTATCACAGAAAGTTTTTCATAAAAGATTGCATAAAGGTCGAAGACAGTAAGTTAGGAACAGGACTTTTCACTTGAGTAGGTCAAAATCCGGACACTTGAAAAATAAGAGAAAAAACAGACTCAGAATCCTGAAAAGAATTCAGAGTACCCCTGGTTTGGTGTCTCTTGGTGCTTAAGTTGTAGATGGAACAAGAAGTTTAATTTGAAGTTATGCCTAATATGCAATAAAAATATATCAGGGGCTACAGAAATGATAACTTCTTCATTTCAGCTTTTTAAACACTCACTGAATTAGACATAAAAGCCATACCTAGTTTGGTTCTAGGAATCCATTTGTTCATATTTGGTGCTTCTTTCCATTTAGCTATTGGGAAAGCAACCATGGGTTCTGGAGGGGTAGAAACAGGTTTGATGGTAGAGATAATATCTTCTATTCGGACCCCTCACTGCAAGAAAGAGTTTGAGGTGCTGGAGTGTATCCTGAAAGGGCAGGAAAGCTGGTGAAGGGCCTGGAGCACACATCCTGTGAAGGGTGGCTGAGGGAGCTGGCGTTGTTGAGCCTGGAAAAAAGGAGGCTCAGGACAGGCCCTTTCACTCTACACCTACCTGAAAGGAGGAGATCAGTAACAAGGTGCAGGTCAGTCTCTTTTCCTGAATAACAAACAATAGGATAAGAGGAAATGGCCTCAAGATTTGAATTAAATATTAGGAAAGATTTCTTCAGTGAAAGGAAAGAGTTGTCAAGTATTGTAACAGGCTGCCCAGCGAAGTCACCAGGGTTGAGTCGCCATCCCTGGGGACATTTCAAAGACATGTAGGTGTGGCACTTAGAGATATGGTTTAGTGGGACTTGACAGCATTAGGTTTATGGTTGAACTCATTGAACTTAAATGATTCTGTGATTAAAGTTATCCTTCACGATTTACATTATTCCCATAGATCGCTGGAATGATCAGAACTTTGAATCTTCTTATCTTCCAGAAAAAGAACAGTTCTTGGTTTATTTCCAACACTGTTTTATTATTCTTGTAAATTACTATCTAGATAATCACATTTAAAACCACCACAAGGAGAACACCAAACATATGAGAGAGGGAGAATGTCTGAGGCACTGGTGTTAAAGGGCATCTTCTCTCAGCTTTTCTGATTCTCCAGCCAACTCTCTGGCATTAAGAAAGAAATTTAATATTCAGCTTCCTAAAATCCATTGCAAATTATTCTGGTAAGGTAATGTCATCTCCGACTTACATACTAGTTTCTTTCAAACTTTTATTTGTATATAGAGTGTGTGTTTCTTCTAACACAATCAAGCACCAATTTCTAAAAGCATTTGAATCAGAAGAGTAATTTTAAAAGTTATTCCCTTGTGTTTCTTGCAAGCATCCACCAGCATTCTCAGTCCTTCTTCAACAAGTCAGACTTTGAAATTTAGATTTTGTTTCTCTAATTGATTTATCATATAGATAATTTAGAATTTTCCCAGATCCATTTCACTCTGTGATGTGCTTTCTGAGAAGCATTGTTCTAATTTTCTTATTCTGGGATTGTAAGTATTCCAAATGCTTTCTCCAAGATTAGGCTTTCCCAACATTTCCGCCTTTGTCTCCCAGGTTTCTTGGCTCATTAGAGAGATCAGATTCTGTATCCAAAATCATATATAATTATTCAATGCTGTAGCTATGAGGAACTTTCCTGAAATATATGTCATCTGTTGAAAAAAAGTCCAGTATGTTCTGTAATCCCCTAACCCACCTGGGCGCCTGTGCTTTGAAGTATAAATGCTTTTCTATGTGACTAATCATATTATTCTTGTCTGTTATTCTGGATTACTTACGTAACCCTCCCCCTCTGGGACTCACTCTCTTCAGGGAATTTTTTACCATAGAGATTCTTCAGGCAAGATATAAACACCTGAAAAGCACAAAGCAGGTTATTTTTCGTGTAACACAATTCATTGTAGGGCTAATGAACTAGGCATTAAATCAACCCCCACCGAATGAGTCACAGTGTAATGGGCAAGTAGTCATCACTCAGGTAGGGGAGAACTGCCCTCTGGAGCTCACTGGAACAGGCTGATCTGTGGTACTGCTGAGCTGCTATCTTCTGATTTCCCTTTCTTTTTTCTCATTAGGATTTTGTCATTAGGATGAGAGTGTTGTTCCTTGAATCCTTGAGGCACCAGTTTTCCCTGTCTCAACAATCTTACTTATGTCTGCGACTTTACCTTTCTCATCTCGAATGCTTCCAGCCTGTGGACTCTCTCACAGCTCCCTCTCACGCCCTAGCAATTTTCTCAGAAGGAAACTGAGAACAGTTGCACAGCTGCGCTGTACTGAAAGTAGGTCTGGAATCACAGATAGTTGAACTCCCGAGAGGAGGGTTACATGGAAGTGGCCTGGTTTACATTTCTTCTCAATTAGTTCATCTTGCACTGTGAGCTTCTTTTCTCATACATACTTCTTTCACATGGATGATTCAGTCTTTGTCTTCTGTAAAATTAGTCTTTGTGATATGGTTCAATTACTGTCCAGATCCTGGATTTTTTGGGAAGTGTTCTTGAAACTCTCTCCCAAATTGCATTTCTGGTTTCCCTTAGGATATAGTGATTGCTGTTCAGGGTCAGAGAAAAAAAAAATACCAGAGAGAGAACCCAGCTACCAATGAACTGCCTTCCATTAGTTTATAGCTAGATACTTTGCACCTTTCACAAGATTGCTGACGAGTCCCACAATTTAATTGAATAGTATACTGTGTGGAAAAGTGATTCTTCAGTTTTATTTAAAGTGGCTACGTGATTATTGAAGCCCATTATGTTTTTACGGTAGGAATGAAAGAGCCTAACAATGACCATAGTGAAGCAGATCAGTAGGTCTGCATAACCCACTCTGGTGTCTATAAAAATCACCATGAACAGATGAGCAGGGAAGGCTACATAGCAAGTATTTTATGAACAAGCATATTGGGAATTATCTGCATAGCATTCTTAAAATAATAATTTAGACCTCAAGGACTTCTGGAATTGGGCCAACTGGTTCTTGACTTTTTGACCTTGAGTGTTCCTATCATCATCAAGTTTTGTGATCTTACTGCTAGTCTTCTTCCCCACAGAATGAATAAATATATTGAGCTGCAAAGGTCCATTCACAGATCTCTCGAGGAATACACAAGAAACCTTCTTCCACCTTGAAAACTGCAATTTCTCCTGCAGTTTTCTGGTTAAAAAGAGCTATTTCTCCTTGAAAGAACATCTTCTTACGGCTCGATGTCATGACTACTGTTTTGTGGGTTTTGAGGTTTTTTTCATAAAAGCATTTTAAGAGTGCCTTCATCAAAAGACTTTAGAAATTCAAGCAAGCAAGCAGATCAAGCAAATCATTAACCTTCTCTACATGATTTTGACTGCTTCAAGGAACACGAATAGGCTCCTGAGATATGAGGCATCCTTACATGCAGTCACATTAACTCTTCTTTTTTGTCTTTATTCGTGTGTCCATTACTAGTATGCATTTTTAGTTTCCTACTATTTCACCTGGGACAGGCATGGGGGCCAGTATTACTGTGGATCTCCCATGAAACTCTTTTCAAAAATTGGCATCAATTTTGTCACTCTCCAATCCTCAGTTAAGGAGTTTTAAAGGAAAAGTTACACATTGCTGCTAGCAGTTCAACAAATTCATCCTTGAATTCCTTCTCTGTTTATCTTTTCTGTGCTGTGGTTCATTTTACGCACTTTTATCATTTCTCTGTTCAATGGTCTCAGTTGCAAACTGAAGAGAATTACATCATTTAGTAATTTCAGATATCCAGAAGTCTTTGTTCTGTATCTTTCTGGTCCTTCTCTTTACAGCTCCAGTACAGTCACAGGGTGGCAATGATACATGGCTAATTTCAAAGTCAGAATTTCTTTATACATATCTAGCTTGAGTCTATAGGTCTAAGTTATGGAAGCCACTATGTCAAACTTAGTTCTCAGAGTTCTCATAAGGCCTTATCTGACTAATACACCTACAATGTCTATCTCATAGTCTGTGCTTAAAGAACTTAAACCTACTGCACGTACTGCATTCATATACCTTGACCAGGTTAGTGTCTTGCTCAGCAGCCTTTTAATCTACTCCAGCAAAGCAGATAGGAGCTCCACAGTTTGATTGGATAGTACACACCAAATGGATGGATTTTGTACAGTTCTCACTTGACAGCTTAATTTCCCCTGCTATCCAGCATGAAAAGATGTCTTTTTCTTAGGAGGGCTGTCCCTCAGATTCTGTTTGAAAAATTGGTCTGTGACTCCTCTTGTTGTTACTTAATTTCCCAAATGTGCCCCTCTGCAGAGACAGTTTTGGGAGAGGAATGAAACATACTCACAGACATCGCAACTGCAGACTTCCAGCTCCTGTTCCTTCTCCTCTCTGCTTCAGAGGCCCCTGCTAGATTTCATATCACTGAAAAGAACTAAGGGCATCTAGAGCCACAGTCCTTTCTGATCTCCCAGAGACATTGCTGATTGATAAAGATGCCCATAGCTCTTCCTGTGATTGCTTTCTAAATGGCACCAACAAATTTGATGGTCAGAAGAGCTTCCAAGACCATGAGGCTGCACTAGCAATAGGCTGTGGGATCTCAAGTTATTAGGTATTTTGTTATTAAAAATATCTTCTATAGTTGTGGAGTGTAGAAAGTTGTCTGTATGACTTTTTGTTCACTCTTTCTAAACATTTGGAAGCATATTACTAGGATACTTGATCAAGCTCTTAAAGTTAATTTATGTGAACCAGTATTTATTTAGAGACAACGATATTGATGTACTGTAAAACCGAAAGTCTTGTATTTCAAAGTTTCTAGGTAGCATAAAATGCTTGAGAATGTCTCCGACATCCTGCAAAAATAAATGTGCCTCTTTTACTAAGGGACAGTTCCTTCTGGTCTTTGAAAAGACCTATTCCTTCAGGAAAACATTTTCAACTACATTTATGGTGGGTTTTATACTAAATAACTACAATTTTGAAATGGGTTATGGACAACCTTGGTTTGTTTGAGAAAATATGAAGGAAACTTTCAATATACATTCAAATTCTTTGGCTTAGTTTGCAAAGCTATCCTAATTAACACATATATATATAGGACCAAATATTAAGCATTCTCTTGACAACAGAGGAGTTGTTCATATATTTCATCAAAAACTCTGAAGATGAGTATGGAACTGAATAACTTGCATCATGATGCATTATTTCTTCATGAGGTAAGATGTATATGGATTTGTTCAGTTGCTCCTGCATCAGTAGGACAATGCTGTAAATGGGTTCCATTAATATGTGTTAGCCACTATGGTTTATTCTAAGGGAAATTACTCTATTTCCCTTTGAAACTGGATCAGTAGGTTCATTAAATATACAAAAAAAGCCATAGGATATTATACAAATAGCATTTTTTCCCCTGTATACTGTAGTTGTGTAGATGTCCTTTATCCAGGTCACCCACAGAGGTCTCAAAATGGTTTCAATAATGCATAGCTGTTTCTTTTGCAATATTTAAATACTTTAAAAATGCTATCATGTATTACATTTGTTCCTTTCGATCTTGAATTTGAAAATTGTTCCTTCTGCAGTCAGGCTCTTTCTGTTTTGAAGGCTGATAGCATCTCCATTACTCACTCAGTTCCTAAATTACTGTGGATGTTACTTATAATTTAGAAACTGTTTTTATGTTGTAGTATTGCAGTGGCTGTCTCTAGAAATCGCCTTGGAAGCTCAGTATCCTTGATAAATCCATGTGCAAGTATTTTAACTTCATAACATGTTTAACTCTTCCGTACAGTCTCTGCATTTAACATTTTGCATAGGTAGTGATCTTACACCTCGGAGTGATTTGATATGCAAAATTCCATCTGTTCCTCATGCTAAAGAAAATACTTTTTAGATACATCATTCTGTTTCCTCTATACTGTTACTTGCAAAAGATCACGAGATGACATAAACTATGGCAGTTCCTTTAAACATCTACTGTTTACCTCTTCCCACTCCCACTTTGGATCATGGCAGTGCTCAGACTCAGGAGAAGTGGGAGGAAAAACATTTCTTGTAGTTCAAATGCAGGGCTTAATTCAGTTTACAATACAGTATGGTAAAGAAAGAAAGAGGAAACATTTGCACTGTGAACAATATCAGGACATTTATTTTTTTTGTTATGTAATGATTCTTTTATGAAGAATCTATCTGTTATCATTTTGCACTACAGGTTATTTAAATAGAAGACGTGATATAAGTACTTTGAAGTAATTTTCCTGATTCTATTATTTCCTTATGTTATGGCAATAACAAAAAATACTGTTTTCTGATTTAAAAGTGATGTTAGCCATTGAAATTTGCAGATAGCAATTGCTTTTCCCTCTTTTCTGAGGCAAACATTTGCTTAAGATTTTTTAAAATCAGAGCTTTCCCCCCTCTTTTTCTCTTTTATTTCTTTCCTTCTCTTCCCCCACACTCTCTTCAAAACAAATTATAATCAGGTAGTGATTGGCAGCCATTTTTAGCACTAATAATCAAAGCTGAGCAATTTTAGCACCTATTGTGTTCCATCTGCAGGATCATTTTCTTGTCCTGTAACACACTAGGTAGCACAAATGATTGATTTAATAAAAAAAATTATCATGCATTATAAAGCAACCTGCTCTACCTATTGCCGGAAAGAGTACAGTCTCTGAAGTGTCCTAACAAAATCTTTCTCCATTCAGGGAACAAATAAATTGCCTTATCATTTGATTTTCTGCCTAAAATCTCAATGTTCTATCAGAAGGTTCATATTTCAAGCTTCAGAACGTGATCTCCTTTCCAGGGAGTACAATAGGCTTCTTATTTCCTTTAAAACCACTGGAAAATAACCTCTTCTGCCAGCCCACAAGTTCCCTTCAAAAACAGATTAAATACACTCACTAAATATTTTGTTGTTCTGGGCAATAACTTATTCTGCCTTCAGTGTCTTAGAAGAGGCCTGAATGAAGAATTATATTTTGCCAGATTAAACTTTCAAGTGTTGATGAGCCAGCAAGGAAATTTGTTTTCTATTTTAAAATAATGTCCTTTTTCAGATCAAGCTGATAGAAATTTTATACATATCCTATTTTGAATTTGACCTCTGAAATGTGCAGGCTTAGGATGGCATCCTTCATTACAACAAGAAATCAGTTTTAGTAAAAGACAGCTGCTCTAAATAATTTCATTATGGGTATTTTATTTTTATTTTGTAGAAAATATTTGTAGTTCTTAGGCTGGAATAAATTGTTTCTTTCAAATATTTGCATTTTCTGCCCACAAAACCTTCCTCTCATAGTTTTAGCTTAAGGCACTTTAAAACAGATTGTGTTGACTGGAGGTCAATATAAAATACTTGAAGGTGATGATAGATAAAAGCAAACAAGAACGTAGTTGTGTTAATGTTGTAAACTAATAATTTGACCTTTACTTTGAAGTAATTTTGCAATTATAAAAACCATAAAGAGGTATCTTCTTTTTGCAAAGAAATAAAGCTGCAGAATTTATTACATAATGTTTTCAAGGACTGCAGTACTATTTTGGTGCTTTTTAAAAGGATACAGTGTTCAGTAGTGTGCAGAGGAGAAATAATTCTTCTTTAAAATCTTAAATTTTTTTTCTGCTTCTACATTGCTTTATAGGATATTATGATATTTCCAATTAAAATAGACATAAAATCCATATTATTATGATATTTCCAATTAAAATTCCCGAGTGTATCAGATCTTGACGAGCATGATTTGTCTTCTGTTTGCAACTGATTTCATTAGTTGGAGAGGACTGTATGGCAGTCATTTTAACTGTAAAGATGTTGCAGATCAGAAATATTTTAGAAATATTTTCCTTCTATAGCAGATTTTGTTAACATTCTCAGGTGTGAGAGCCAATGCAGTCCTGTGCTGTATAGATATATCAGTGTGATTATTGTGCCAGCATTAGGACAGCAGCCGTACCCTTGGTCTTTTTCTTGAGTCTCCTGTCTCACATTGTTCAGAGCTACTTTGGATATCTCTGCAATCCACTGTGTTTGTATCATACAGATACAGTCCTGGATTCCAAAAAACGACTGGAAAGTATTATACCAAGATTATTAACAGAAGGTCAAAAATTTTTGGAGCAATAAAGCTGAGGGGAAAGGAAGTATTTACTCAAATGTAAAAGGTTCTATTGCAGCCTACAGCCAACAGGGCTGGAGTCCTTTAAATCGTCTTCAAGGATTTTTGTCCTTCACTGCTTTTAAATTTCAAAGGAATAAGGTTTCAGTCACTTTCCATTAAGGGCAATGCACAATTCTAATGGCTGTTGGTGTGGAGAAACCTGTCATATTCAGTCTGTATTATTTCAAAATTACATACCATTATCTCCAGTTATAAATTTTCTATAGATGTAAATAACACACTGGCAGCCCAAATGTTTACATCCTTCAAATAGTTATTGGCAGGTATTTGTGATCCCTTTTGTAAAGATCAAGACATTGCAAGGTTACGCACATTTAACTCCTCTTTTATATTCCTCCCTCAGTTTGTACTTTCTTACTCATTGCTTATTTTAAAGAATGTTCTTCATACCGTGTAGAGATCTTGAAAATGCAGTATTCTTCCAAAAGCAGTGTGTGTATGGATTTGAATGCACTACTATAATTCAAAAAATAATTTGAGAAAATGCAGTTAAACTTGTTTCTTTGTGCAATAATGTTCAAAATGTTATTCAGATAATGAATTACAACATAACTGTTGCAAATCCGTGAGTCTGTTAATAGAAAATTAGACATCATTCTTGTTTTATGGGGGTTCAAAACAGAAAATCAGTTTCAAATCTATTAGAATACTTTATCTGTGGTTTTCTTTTGGATGAACTGAGTACTTGATTCAGATGCACTAATGACAGAAGCTACTGGAAAAAATATAGTTAGACTTTAGTTATTCTTTTCTTCGTGTATTGAAAGCTGGATCAGAACCTGTCTGAGCTAACCAGGTTGTATGAACACACTCACCAGTAAAGGACATATATTAGTTTTCTAAATAGCTTTTTTTATCACTCTTGACGCATCAGCCAAGCACCTGGCCATCCTGATTATCTCACGGTCTGGACTTCATGCTACCCTTTAAAGTAATAGATTCAATAATAATTCTGTTGAGTAGTTGCAGATGAGCTTCTAATGACTGTCTTTCAGTCTCTATCATCAAAAGGATTTTTTCATCATCTCCTCTTCTACATGCATGATCTACTTGAAAACAGAAAACACAGTCATAATGTCGTACTTTAAAATCCTTTCCCCTCCAGTAAGCCACAAAGAAATGCATCTGCACTCGTGTGCACGCATTAAGTACAAGAAGAAGAATTATGCAGAGCTAAGTATTTAAAACATTTGTGTTCCCACATGCAATATGGTTCTACTGTGTTTTCAGTGTACATAACCAAATGCAAGGTAGTTTGTGCTTCCTGCTTTTTAAGTTAAATTTATGTAAGATTTATATAAGCAATAGATAATCATCAAAGCCGTAGCCAAGGAGGATGGATGGCAAAACACCAGGCTAGTTCATAAATTTACATTATTAAAGAGAAGTGATAGATCTGTGCTGCTTCTTTAGTTGAAGCTGAGCAACAATTTGCAAGCAGAAATAATTCTTTTTACCTGCTTTTAATAGCAAAGTATACAGTAGCACTAGTACATGACATCCACCAAAAGAAATGTTCATCATTTTAGGTTATCTGCTCTGATCTGTGAACTTTTTTTTTTTCTTTTTTTTTTTTTCTTTTTTTTTTTTTGGTTAATTTGTGGCTCCCTGGGAATCAGAAGCATAAGATGTGACAATGTGAGAGAAAAAAATTGACAGAAGTTTAATATGCCTCTAAGCATATGGAGCGGTTGACTTTGGAAATTCGCTAGAACTGAAGTGTGGGAAAGAGGAAGCTGAGAACTGAGGAGAGTTAGTAGTAAATGAGGGAGCTATATGCAAGGATGAGATGTCAAGAGTCAGAAACAAGTGCCGTTAGATGCTAATGGGCTTAGCAAGAATGACTAGAAATGCATTTTGAAGAAACAAACATGGAGTATCTAAGTATCATATAAAACAGAAAAAATATGAAAGTCCTTATTTTATGTCTATTTAAAACAGAAGAAAATGACTACCCAGATACATAGAGAGTTTTAAATATTCAAAATTGCTTCCATAATTAGGTTTTCTCTGTTTTCCTTTACTCAAATCAGCTTGCTGACCCTTTGCATCAGAGAATCACCCTCAAGACTGTTTTGCAGGAGGTGTTAACAAGACTTAAAATATGATCAAAAATTATAGTTTCACTCAGTATTTTTATGGTGTTATTAATAAACAGTACTATGGTATCAAAATGATGATTTACAGAAAATATGAAAGATGACCACACGTCATATATTATAGAAGAAATAAGACATAGGATAGTGTTTTAGTTAAGGAGATTTGTGTCAAGAATACTTTGATGTGAGAAAGAGTTTAAGAGTTAACAAAAGATTCTTTAGAGATGTTTATTTAAGATGAGGTTCTCAGCAAAATATTTTCATGTAGATTTTGGCATAGATTACTTCAGCTTTTCACCATGAGATTTCTAATGGTCGCTGGAATTCAGATAAGGAAGAGAAGCAATCTGGCTGCTATCTTCTCTGCATTTCCTCAGGGATTTAACACAGATTATTCCAATGTGGCAAGGAAAAAAACTCACTGTTTTGCAGGAGGTGTTGTTAAGCAAAATGGCTGAGATTTTGTGTTTATTGCTGACAATTTGTTATATTTCCAAAAGCATCAGCATTTTAGCATCCCATTTGTTTGTGTTAACCTAAGGTTTTTTTCCATGTAAGTATGGAATTAGTTACTGCATTTTTCTACAAGGAATCAAGGAAGATACTGCTAATAATTAAACACAGACCAATTAATAGGAAAATGAAGACTTTTATATCATCCTGAAACACACTTATTTTGTTTGACTGTGCTTCTAGGAATAATCAAAAACACTAAATAGACTCAGAGGCTCTGAAATATAAATCTTCTGATGGGAAAATGTCAAGGTAAGTTTGAATGAATAGGAAGGTCAGAAACGTGTTTACTGATAACTGCAGAAATCTGTCATCAGAATCACAAGACATGATTCTGAATATGTGAAATCTTTTACGTGGATTTAGTCTTTGTCATGTCCTCCTGATATCTTGCAAGTAAAAAAAAAATATTACAAAACAGACAAAGAAACAAAAATAAGGAAAAAAATTCCCAAACCTTTCCTAAGTATCTGTCAAAAGAGCTATCTTTGTATAACAAATCTTTTATTGCATTTTAAGAGAGATGAGTGTTAGTGACAATACCTACAGTCAGTTTTTATATGCAACTGGTAAAATAATAGTAAGTAGTAGCACGTTTTATTTATTTCAGAAGCTAGCTGACTTGGCTTTGAAAAATACTGTAGGAAATAAATTATTTTCGTTGTTCATTTTGTTTTCTGCTTCATCATTTTTTTCTCGAGGGCAGTCTCCCATTGAAACATTTCAGAACTTTGTTTGCTCTCACTCTGAGTTTCCTACCTGAGTCCCTAATCCTGTTTCCTGATCCTGACATGCCGAAAGGAAGAACAAACACTGATCAGTGCAATGAGCATTCTGGGACATACCTGGAGGTCTCATACCTTCAGTGCTTTCACCAAAGCTGTCTTGCCGACAGCTGAAAACTTGGAATTCTTCTGTTCCTCCTCACAGAACTTTTTGGTATTTTAGTAACCCAGCATGCTTGGTCAGTGCATTGCTTGCCCTGAGGCTCTTGGGAATGTTTTGAATGGGTGCCCTCAGGTGTCTGTGGCAGTAGGATCCCATGAGGTGTTCAGCTGATATGTAAAGCTATATACTAAGCAATATATAAAAAAAGCATTTCACAATCATTTAACAGGATTATATAATTTAATATATGCTTATCCTGATCTGCTTCTTGTGTTATGTTTAATTTGCTTATGGCCTCCCTTCCCTGACTTTTATTTTTTAAGACTTCTCTTCCGCCAGTCTTCATATGTTATTCCAGCACTAGCAATAAAAAAACAAGGCTAACAATATTCTCAGAGAGCTTTAACTCAACCAGTTTCTCTCCTCATGGGTGAACAGAAGAACCCTGTTACATTTTTGGTATTTTAGAGTACATCTTCTAACCAGCCATTCCCAAAATGCTTCAAAACGGTTTGCAGAACAAGTTTACTAAATTATTCCAAATGAAGGGCACTGTTGGGCAAAATTCATAACTGCGTCTTTCATCTACCCATTATATTAATTACTTATTTTACATATTCCCCTCATTAAGTGGGTGGAAGTACAGCAAGATGTTAAAATATTGGAAAACCCTATTTTTTCCTATGCATGTGCTAATTTTTAAGTTCCTTGTGATGATTGTTCCTACAGTATGCAATCATGGATATACTGGTAACTTTCCAGATTATTTTGTTATTACTAAAATAAATTGGCTTAAGAAACAGACACTCATTTTCATAACTATATCACAGTTATGAAAAGACAATTTTGAAATTTATTTAAAATATTTTTAAATTAAATTGCATTCAATATATTGTATAGTTTTAAAATATCTAAATATTGAAAAGAAACTGGAAAATTTATTTCATGTACCTAGGTGATCACTTGAAATTGCAGATAATTGGAAGGAAATCATTAGTTGTTTTTTTGACCTGTGTTGAACATGCTAAATTGTATTCTGCTTTAGCAAAAGAAGGATCTATGAAAGGATAAAATTTCAGTTACTGACTATATCAGTGAAACTCATATTTACAACTCCATCATAGGAGATTCATGTCTAGCTTCTCGCTATAATCATTGAAGCTATGAAGCCATTTCTCTGATGTGATTCATCTAGTCCTAAAGCAAATGCTTAAATTATATCAAATGAGTCATGCCTTAAAGGTGCCTATTTTTCCCTGTTAATTAAAGAGACCTTTACACGAGTACTGAGATCTCTGTTGTGGACATTTCATATGACATAAGATGAATATTGCTTTGAATCTCTACTTGGCTTTGTACTTGAGAAAATATAATAGAAATTATTGACTTAAAATTGTGATATTCAGGAAAAATAGTAATTAAAAAATAGTCCCAGTATCAAAACTCCTGAGATGAAACCTGTTTCCCCTAGAAACCTGTTTCTTACTTGAAACGTACTGGAAAGTCTTGGTATGTTCTGAGAAAGTAATTGTAGCACACCATCGTATACCAACACATTTTATCATTAACAGCCCCTGGATGTACCAGACTGCTAAATGCTGCCTACTCCTTAGGAACATCATGTATCATATGTCTGGCTTTTTTCAGTCCTGCAACTATGTCTCTCGTACTTCTACAGCATTTGTATCACAAAAGAGAACAAATTCTACCATTTTTAAATCCACACTCTTAGTTATTAATAGAAAGAACATCTAAAGTAAATAACCTCATTTTTCTACCGTGTCAGTTTTCTGGAAAAGTCCACAATAATCCCATTCCACTCAATTTTCCAATTGCCTTTTTAAATTCCTCTGCTTTGTCCAGGACCTGTGTTTTTTATTCAGGCAAGATAAATCCCATTCAAATAGCACAGACCTGATTTTATAAGGGCTGTTCTCTTTACAGCTATGCCTGAAGATTTGAACCAACTTATACTTCCTAAGGATAAATTTTATATATGATGATAATTTGTAAACTTCATAGCAAGATCATAAATATTAATTCTATGTTCAGCAGTCAAAGCAAGCACTCAATAAAGTATAGCTCTGCATGTCTTTCTGGTTCAGCTAATAAATCTTCTTTATATTTGAGGCCTAGAGAACTTTATGAACATTTTTCTAGTGTTCTCTTAAGCGATAATATGTATATGGCAAAGAAGCAATGAAATCCCCATCTGGTTATGCTTTCCTATGTGCTGAAAACAGAGGCGTCATGCAGAGTCACCAACTCCTGCCTGTATTACTGAGATTAATTTAAAATACAAAATAATTTGAATATGGTCTTACAGTTATAAAAAGGCATATTATCAAAACATATTTTAAGTGTCCTTGATATTTCTGTGCATGATCTTACTACAGTTTTGCACATATCCCCAGAAAGATATTGGTATGTGCTTCAGGGAGTTGAGAGAAGAAAGAAAAATTCACCAGAAAGTTTAAAAAATATCAGTAACAGAATTTAATACTGTTTCAAATACTGCTATGGACTACAGAAGGAATGTGACAGAACTTTATAGGTTTGAAGTTTAAAAACAGATAGTTGCCAGAGTATTGTATTCAGGTGCTTAAAAAATAAGATTACACAAAAAATACACATTTAATTTAGAGGGAAAAAACCGTTCATGACACATGAAATATTAGAAAATACTGTGTCTCTAAATAAGCAGTGTAAACATCATTTTTTCATAAATTTAAAGTAGGTGAAAAGGAGCATAATAGTCCTGCATGCCAGGAAGAAACCTAGAGGGAATCTCCCCAGCCCTAACTTGTGTGATTCAATGACAATAACACAGATCAGCTTTCCCACCAAGCGGCATATATTGGAATATTGCTTACAAGATGGCATTTTAGAGTCATTGTAATAAAGGGAAATTCCACTAGGTGGGTCTGGTGTGCTTCTAACAGGGATCGAGAATGTTAGTGCAAGCAATTCCATGCTCTTTCTTTTTTGGTCTTGAGTGTTAAGAACTACTCTGAGTACGTCAGACTCCAAACATTTACTTATATTTTGGATGTTAGCACTAATACTAAATTTCTTCATTAAGGATAAGGTACCCGTGGTCAAATAAGACCAAGATATGAGACTTTCATAATGTGTAATTCCATTGCTAAGCAGTTAGTATTTATCTTACTGCTAGTATTTATCTAAACTGCTAGAGCTGTGTTTCATTTTAGCCTTCAAAATTTCCTTGAATTTTTAAACTTGAACTGTAAGCACAACGAACTTTTAATTACATTTTTTCTGTGAAATACCATCAATCTAAGTAAATTTTAATTAGTAAATTTATTACATTTTAAATTTTTTTATCATCTAAGGTAGAATGTGACAATGGGACATGAGTAACCAGGGGAACTTTCTTTTTTGTATGGGTCATTACTTAAGAGGATGTTGATTTAAACACAGAGCTCTGCTATGGCCCGGTGCAGCCACTCATATTTTAATTAAAATCTGTTTATATTTATCACCTTTATCTCTAAGATGGTCTGAGATATGCAAATTCAGGCACACAGCTTGTATATTCTCAACTTGTATTCTTCTTTAAAGGCTGCAATTGCTATTTGAGACCTGAAGGCCTTATTGCCCAAAAACCTGTATCTCTCAGATGTGTCAGTCTGATCTAGTAAAATGTGATTTTCATTACTACAAATCCTGTCCTTTTGAGAAGGTTTAGGGTGGGTTGCTGGTACTACAAAAAGTGTAAGATTTTCTGTATAAAAGAAAGAGTCTGAAAAGTTTTTCTGTCTTTTTTTTTTTTTTTTTTTTTTTTGCCATTTCTGGTGTTACACTGTTGGCTATTTTTGCAAACATGCTGCATGTTATTAAGGCTAGGTAACTACTCCAAATAGTTCTGCAAACAAACTACAGGACTCAGTTTGTTTCAGCTGTGTTTGCATTTTCTTAATATGGTAATGAATGAGTTTTGGAATATTACAGAGAATAATATAGAAAATAAAGCATAACTGATATAAATTCTCAATCTGCACACCAGAAAACCAATTCTGATAATGTTGTTTAAACTCATTCACTATATGTGGTCTTGTTTCTGGTGGACATGTGGGCTCATATGCAGCAAATACAAGCCTGTTGGCAATAGCCCTGCTGAGACACCAGAAATTATTGTCAGACCCACAGAGGTCCACAAGGCAACACAAACTTCCATCAGGCCAGAAATGAGAGCTTATATCATGTACTACTGATAATTACAATTTATCTGGTATCTGTTTTCTTTTTGTTTAGCTCACTGTTAAGGAAGCTTGTAAAATCAGGCTGTGCATTTTCTATTAAATATAAAGGTGCAGAGCATCTACTCATCAGCTATTTTCATCTGACACCATGCCATACAACCTATGCAGGGAGCTAGACTGGTGCACCACTTTACCAGAATTCTTACTTCTTTTCATGGTAGGTGTAGAATGGAGATCTACTTCAATCACTGAACAAGACTAGAAGTAGAGGTATTTCCCTGTATACAAGGACCTCAAAAGACTACAACATCCAAAAAAAATTCATCAAAAAGGGTAAAGCAGTCTGAAAAGTGCTATGGCATGTTTTATAAAAACTGTTATTTGGCTGGCAGACATAGAAAGCACCATGTTTCTATAATCAAAAAAATAGTGGAACAATTTTTCTAAAGCTCGTACTCATTCTTTCATCTTGCCGTAGCCAATCCTCCATATCAGAACTATTGCAAAGGTGTGATGTAAATGCCTTCTAAGCTTTAGGAAGCTTGCCTAAAAATTCCATGTAAATAGAAGATCAAATGTGAAATGAATTGTGATTCATGTGTTGGAATACCACTGTGACCTCCGTTATTCTAGAAAAACATAAGACCAACTAGAACTAGATATTGCAATAAGAAATGTATCTATGGAAACAAATTAATTCTCTTTGTACTCAAATGCAATTAAGCACTCAGTAGCCAATACTGAGTGCAGAAATGCAAGTATTAGCAATATTTTTCTGCCAGATTTAGTGAAGTTGGAGTAGACATGCCTTTGACCTACAAAAAAACTACTCAGTCTTTATGATTAAAGCTCAGAATCTTATGAGTTAACAACCAGTAGAAGTGTACTTTTCAATTCTTTTGACTACTGTTGCTTGACATAACCAGGAACTGTCATTGTAACCAATACTAAGGCAGTTGTGAATGTGAAGACTTAGCAAGGAGCATTATTTTTAACTTTTGTTTCTAAGCAGTACAATAGCAACAGTACTGGGGCTGCTACAACACTCCTGTGCTTCAGTTCTGCCCACAAGCCCTACCTTAAACAAAGGAAGAGTACATACTTGGAGAATTATGTTATTTGTGGTCTACAAAATTTACATAGTTGTGTGAAAACAAAATAATCTTCTACCAACATTTGGACATTTCAAACTTGTCTTACTGCTCAAAATAAAAAACATAGGGGTCAGTCATTTTGTCATGAAAAGCCTTTTCATATGGTTCATAACTTGCATTGCCAGAATTGACCTTGAGTTCAGAAGCCTGAAAGTATATTTCTTTTATCTTGGTATTTCAAAAGAATATGTCTATTATGTCCTAAATACTGTTTGTCATTGTGAGCTTTATTTCTAGAGTAACTATTTATGGTATGTTTTTTCTCAGGAGAACACGCGAAATGTCACAGACTAGCCTGGTAGATTACACATGGTCCTGGTGTTTCTTGACACACCAAGACAATTTTGGAAACTAGCAGAGACAGAAAACTTTGAAAAATGGTTTTGATTAGAATTCTGATTTCACACACGTTTTGCAAAGCTGTTATTGCATTCATTTCCACGTGGACCACCGAGGATACAACCTCTTTAATTCTGTGTAGGGAGCCCTGGTGGTGTAGTGGTTAAGCACACGGCATAGCAAGTTGCCGAGGCTCAGGGTTCGAGGGTTCGATCCTGGCCAGGCTGCTCCCCGGGCAGGCAGTGCTCGTTAGCCCTGCAAGGGGGCAATCTGCCTACGTCCTGAGGAGGACCTCAGCTGCCACTGTCCAGAATCGCTTTGGCCCGGCAGAAGAACCTCGGGATTAAAGGGTGGGCTCAGATCTGCGCGCCCTGTGTCTCACCTAAAAAATCCAGTGCGCAGGCTGGGAGGTCTGAAAGGAAAGAGGCCTCCCCCGGATCTTCGTACGCGAAGACTGGCCAGCAAAAAAAAGAATTCTGTGTAAGTGTCTGTTATTCCTGGTGGATTTGTACTTGCTGCAATAATAAACAAACAGACATAACCTCTCTGGCTTGTGGTACATTACCAAATTAGTCGTGACTTTAGAGCAAGGAATTCCATAGCTATGTCTATATTGGTAAATTAAACAGTGTTCAGAAAATGTGTCCAGGCACTACAGCACACGTTCAGAAGGACCCAGGTATCCTTTTGGCATATACCTTACTGACACTGAAGAGGTGCTTGAAAAAAGTGAAGATTCTATTTTCTTCTTCCTCTATTTTTCTGCTCATTGCATTGTATCCTAATATTCTGAAAAAAGCAAGAGAATTTGTGCCCTCAGCATAATTTTTACCCTGGTATCATAAAATATATACGTGCATTAAACCAACTTAAAAATATCCTGTTATCTGCAATGACAAATGTCTATCTTTAAGTCCCTGTCCTTTTTGTCTTAGTAATACCAAAACCCATCTTCATTACTGTCTTGCTGTAACAATACTTTGTATGAAATTCTAACGACTTGCATCTCAACAGGGAGTTTTAATTAGGGACAAAAGTTTTCCATTTCTGTCTTTCTCACAATACTGTCATACAAGCAGCAGATGAAAGGTTTAAATTTTAATGTGTACTCCAGCATACTCCTTTGATTTGTGTTGTAAATACTATTTGGCAGCCTGCCCTTATTACTGTGTTTTACTTTATTACTATACATAATTCTGAAAAATTGCTTTAAGAGTTGATACAAAGTATGGATGAGAATAATCTAGACATTTGCTGTTATGTATCTTCCATTATTATCTTGTTTCCAACAATTTTGCTCTACTTTTCAGTGTTCTCACATTCTATAATACCCAGGCTTTTGGATTGCTTTTTAATTTTGACAGCAGCTGTAAATTAAAGCCTGCTGCTTCTTCCGTTGCTCACTCTGCAGACATTACTAGTTTAAGTTTGCAAACTCCACAGAGAGGAATCGCCGTGTTATCTACACATTCTTCCACTGTCCTGCCTCAACAGGGTGGCTCTGTTTGCCTGAGCTGCAGTGTGAAGCTGTGATTTTGGAGGTCTCATACATCCTGCCTTACCCCATGGAAGCTGGTATATCCTTAACGAATGAATTGTTCCATCTCAAATTTTACCTGAGGGAGTAGCTGTTGAAACTCGTGGTACCACAGGTGTGGTGTTGTCAGTAGCTGTGCTACCCAGGTACATCAGCACAGGTTGAGGCCACACACCTGGGCAGCTGTTCCCTTGGTGCTCACGTACGTCCCAGCCTGTGACTTGCTTCTGCTGGGAATCTTTGTCTTCTGGTGGGGCAGGGATGGCACAGGGGGAGCTGGTGCTGCGCTGACTGTGCCACAGTGCTTCAGCAGTCAGCTGTGCCTGGCAGGTGGGGTAGTGTGGGCTCAGAGCACCCTCCTGCCCACAGCCTCTTCCCTCTGACTGGCAGTGCCAGAGCCAGAAATGACTCAACTCGTCTGTGAGATACCGACGGAAGTCTCGAGCGCTGTTATGTAAAACTGTAGTATTTCCAAGCTGAACTAAGCGGATGTGTAACACATGTCACAGAGCTCCATCGTCTGTTTGATGGAGTCACTTTGCAGAACATTTAAAGCAATGTTTTACCATTGGTGCTGGAAAGGAATGGATTTTGAGAATAGACAGAGGAACAACAGGGTTTAGGACGGGTCCAGAAGCAACAGGGTCCCACAAGACTGGGCTCCCCAGGGCAGCAGGGGAGGTCCTGGCAGCCCAGCCCTGTCCCACCACCCCAGCCAGGAACAGGGCACCTGGGTGTACCAGGGCAGCCCCAGGGAACGGGTGTATCCCTGGGGAAGGGAACAGGATGCACAGGGGTTGAGTATCAGGATGAGACAGGGTGTGAGGGCTGGGGTCAGACATGGCCCCAGGGTTGCTGTGCATGGCCTTCCCGTGGCGGTGTCTGGGGGCCTCCACGATGTCATGGACACCAGAGCAGACATGCTCTGGGCCTCACCAGAAACATAGAGGTGGCTGAATTCAGCATAACGATGGCATGAGCCTAGTGACTCGTTTTCTTGCTTCAGTTGTTAAAATCGTCCAGAATGTAACAACCTTGCTCTTTCATTAGATTGCAATGTATCAGTATTTTTTAATTGGAATTTGAAATTGTTTAGATCTTTTGGCACATTCAGAGATTTGGATGTAGCAGTCCACCTGCTTATATCATAGAATCACAGAATGTTAAGGGTTTGGAATGGTCCTTAAAGATCATCTAGTCCCAACCCCCCCTGCCATGGACAGGGACACCTCCCACTAGACCAAGCTGCTCAAGGGCTTACCTAAACTTCCTTGAACATGGCCAGGGTTGGGACATCCACAACTTCCCTGGGTTACCTGCTCCAGGGTCTCACCACTCTCACAGTAAAGAATTTCTTCCTAGTATCTAACCTAAATTCCCTCTCTTTCAATTTGTACCCATTACTCCTTATTCCTGATGAAGAGTCATGCTCCAGCTTCCCTGCAGGCCCCGTTCAGGTACTGGAAGGTTGCTATAATGTCTCCATGCAATGTCTCTCTTCTGTTTTTCTTTACCCTTTGCGTCAAAATCTGAGTATAAAAGAGACCCTTCTACTGAGGATCACTACTGCATAGCTGTAGCAGCTTACCTTTGGAGAAACTCTTTAAGATATAGAATACAGGAACATTTTAAGTGTTTATACTCAAGAATAATTTCTAGAATATCTGACTTTGGCTTGTCATTCCTTTGTGTATAACAGTCTAGCTTTTAAGTGAGTTGAATATGAAACTTACCGATTTTGTTATTGTTTGGCGTGGTTTATCCCTATTTCTCTAAATTAATTTCAAACTTTCATGGGTTTCTAAATATTGAGTTTATCAGACTGTGCAGGCTGGCAGAAAGCTGATATTTTCCACAAAATATCTCATTCTTGCCATTTAGTTATTTTCCAGTTGCAAATACAAGAAACTAAGTTATGTTGGATGAAATGCTGTACTTATTATTAACAAAGAAATATATTTGTTAGTTATAATAATATTTAGGTTCACGAAAGTGTAGGTAAATTATTTGGTAATTTTATTCTTTGATATAATCATTTTAGTTAATTATCCTTGCTACTTTGTCGACATTCTCCAAGATCAGTAGAAGGAAATAGGTACCTCCCATGACTAATTATCACATGCTAAACTGTTGGTTTGTTCTGAAATTGTGCTTTTGACCTCTACTGTTCAACAGTGACTGTAGGGTGGGGAATAAAATTGGACTAATATCCAGATTCCATGTTATTGAGCTCTGTTCTGTTGGAAAATTTCTTCTTGACATCTGGATAGTGATCTCTTTTGCAGTGGTTGGGGATGAGAGCAATGTTTGCATCATAGCAGTGACTGCATGTTGAGTAATATGCCAGAAAACTTCTGACTTTTATGAGTCACCAAATCTGAGTGGTGTGATTATCCTCTGGGCTGATTTGGAGGGTGGAGCAGGAAGAATTTCAGAATGTTTCTGATCATTCTTGAAGTGATCCAGTATCTTCTTTTTCCTACATCAAATACAACATATAAATTGAGCAAAGAAATCTTCTTACCCATTAACAGAAGCAGATGGCAGCCAGAGGAGTCAGTCTGTATGCTTTTTGAGGCAAAGTTGGGATTTTGGGGGTAATTGAGAAGGCAGGAAGTTTCACCCAAAATATTTGAAAGCAACTTACCTTATTTGTGAAGGAAAATACTTCCACTCAGGAAAAGGTCATATATTCCATAGTTGTGGAGAAATTCCTAAATGTTAAAATTGATACAGACTCCAAGAAATGTAATACTGCTTGACATTTCTGAAACTTTCACGCTGCTAACTGGTTTGTGGAAATCCTCTGATTGGCACTTTTTGTTATCATGTAGTATTTACAACTTCAAAACTCGAATTTTCTTCTTTTCTGTTTTCAGCTGCAGTAAGAACACTGACAAACTAGCAGACCATATGAGCTTTTTAAGGATTTAAGGAAAGCAGTTAAGTCCTGTGTATGATGGAACAGTGTATAGGTTTTAGAAAGCCATCAAGGCCATTCTCTGCTGATGAACTTAGACAGGATAAGGTAGGTTCTGGCAAAGTTGGAAACTATTTAAAGAAGGATTTTTTGAGAGTAGTGATAGAGAGGTTGAGTTAGATTGCAAACTGAACATGTTAGGAACTGTTAGTGAGTTCTGAAATTAAGTGGCATGAGCTGACTGGTATCTATTCAGCAAAAATCTCATTCTTACCTCCAAAAGAACAGCTGGTGATGTCTGAACTATCTAGTGAGAATGGTCCTTGGAGGAGTCTGTCCTGAGAATTGTGCCACAGAGAGTGCTAATTTGCCATCCCAGGGTGAAGGCTATCAGTTAATTAACATGTATGGTCAGCAGCGTGGTGCCTGGGTTCACTGCTTGGCTCCATTCCACTGAGCAGTTTAGCCATAAACAGAGCTATCCTTGCTGGAATGAGCAGCTTTTCTCTGCAGGCTTCAGGCTTGCTAATGGCACTGCTCATTGATTCAAAGGCAAGTTGAGATTTAGTCTTGTTCAGTCAGTTGCTGCTTTGCTTCTCTTGCCTTGCTTTATAAATTGATGCAAGCCCTTCTATTGGAGCACTGGTAGAACCTGGTGCCTGAAATGGAAGAAAAGGACCATCTTATACCTCATTCTCTTTCATGCAGTCTTACTGCAATTTTATTATGAGATGAAGGCAACTTCTGAACAACCTAGTCAAGAAATCCGGTTTTGTGTATACCGTAAAAAATGCCCTGGCAAACAGTCATGAGTTCCACTCTACAGGAATTTTTTAAAAAGTAATTTGAATATATATAGAGAGAGAGCAGCTAATCAAATCCAGATCACTGATCTTTTACCCCTGGTGCAATGGGTGAATTAGATTTGCAGCAACCTGTATTTGTCTTTATAAGAACTATAATTCTTTGTTTTCCTACTGCAAAAAAAGGACTGTTTTCCCAGAAGAGCTTAGAGAAAAACATCAGGAAATTATGAAGCTGTAGTCCCAGATTTCAGCTTTTGTTCAGACTCTGACTCAGTTCCCTCTCCTGTGCTATAGTAGTAGTTCCAGGAGGATATGACTCTTCTTGCATCTGGATCGTTTTCAGCAAAGGTTGTTCCTGAGCCAGGAGGAGGTAAATGCTTACCTCTTGAGAATTAATGAATTAAATCTGATTACTTAGACAGGTTCTGTAACCTGTATTATCAGTATTTCTGAGTGGTGTTGGTTCTTTTTTTGGCCAATAGACCTATTTACTTGTCAGTAATTACTATATAAGCTCTTCTTTCTGAAACTCACAACCAAGCAGGACATGCACTGGCTCTTACATCTTGGAGGATCTTCTCATCTTGATTATTCCAAGCATTCCAGGCATCATTCAGATGTTGGTCACAGCAACAAGGAGTGATGGAACCAAACACTAAGCCATGTCTTTCTAAGTTTGGAAAACAAAAGAATCTCTGTGGTAGGCTAATACATCTACTTCTTCCTAAATGATTTGGAATAGATTGTGAAGTTTTTTGCATTTGCAGAGCCTACCATGTTATTGAACAGCACGAAAGAGCAATCTCCTGTATCATGAGGGGAGGGCAGGTATTACAGAAAACATTCAAAATGGTGATCAAGAGAAAGAGCACCCCTGGAAGGGAAAGCACCTCTCTGGACCTGCAGGAGAGCTTACTATAAGTGAAACAGAGAGCTATCAAAAAGTCAAGCCACCAGACAAGGTATTTTGCTTTTTAATGTCACTGCTTTTATGGGTGTGTGTTTTTTTGTGAGAATTGATGTAATCATTTATTATTTTAGCAGACAGCATCCAGGACTTGATCTGTTGTTCCATTAATGTCTCTGCCAGCCACCTGCATATGTCAATCACAATATCCTTATAGACCATTTCTTAGTTTTACATTTCACTTTAAGAAGCTGATGGTTTTTAATATTCACTTCTGATGTAAGAACTGTGCTATCCCCCAAAGTAAAGATGGTATCTCATTATTACTGTAAAAGACAAATGTCTTGCAGAATGTGAGTATTCCAAAGAAGAAATAGCAATCATTAAATTAATTTACTAGAAAGTAAGTAGCCTACTTTGTTATTTGTAGTCTATCTACTAGTAATGAATTAATCAACATGTTTAGATGATGGCACTGGAATAGCTGCCTATTTAGTTTTCAATCTGTAAATGCTTAGGTGGCCACCTCACATTAACAAGATTTTCTCCCTGTGCTGGTTAAGTTTTACTTTTGTTTACTGAATTTACTAATACTGATGGCATAAGTTTGTGAGGCCAAGAGGTCTTCCATATCTTCTGTAACTGATGCTAACCAGTGCAAATAGGACCTTCTGGATTAGGACCAAACATGCAGGTTTGCATTATCTACTGCTGTGCTCTGATTTGGCCCTCTAAGTAGGTGTGTTTCCATAAAGGTGATTTATCAATACTGAAGTTGAGGTCCCTGAATTAGTGTTGCTTCACTGCCAGCTTACCTTTTACATATCGCACGTCTAAAACTTGATGAGGAGTACACAATCACTGCTAACCTCCTCATACCTTTTCTTTTTTTTTTTTTTCAAGTGAGAAGACATTACATATAGTCATACAACAGCAGAAAGAGGCCAGAAGAGAGCTCAGATGCACAGCAACTGAACTTTCAGAAGAACAGAAGGCTGATGCAACATCTTCCTCCTTTTATGCAAGGAATCATGAAGATAGCCTGAATTGCAGAAGCCCAGGAGAATAAGAAAGGGGAAAAGAGTAAGCAAAAATAGGATGTGAACCCCTTTTTCATTCCGTAGAGTTTGTATCCTCCGCATATCAAAACAGCACTGACAAAAGGGGATCAGTAACAACAAGAAAAAAAAAACCACTGGACAAGAAAGTAAGCTAGAGAAACTGTAACAAAGCATCAAGAGGGAATCACAGTTTTGCTGCTAGTGAGCAAAGACTAGTTTTCCTCTGAAACCATTTCTTTATTTCTATAGACTCACTGTCCTTCATATTATCCTTTTGTCTTCTCTTGGAGAAGGAGGAGGGAATGAGAAGGACTAACCTATTGGCAGCTTTTCATGTTATTATGTCCATTGCTGAATCATGAGAATGAATTACAGAACAACCCTGAATTTATAGAAATAATTGGTTTACACATTTCACGACAACTAACGTCCATTTTAATAATTTAGTGCATTAATAAATCATCATCTTTGCAGTGCATTGCACTGCCCTCTGTCTCTTTACCTTTTCACTCAGAAAGTTTCCATCTCTAGGAGATACTTGATATCATGTCTTCTTCCTGCGTTACTGTGTCTCTCATGCCATTCTCAAAGTCATCTATTTGAAATACAAATGTGAATTTTAAAATTGCAGGCAGTGAAGTAAGAATTACTCAAATAAATCTGTTTTGTTTTATTTTATTTAGCTACTAATTCTGATGTTCCGCTTTGCAACTGTTTGTGATTTGTAAACTTGAGGAAGAATGGTCTCCTCCTCACAGTTTCTTGGTTAGAGATAGAAACCATCCAAAAGCCCTTTGTGGGCCATTATCCCCAAAGTTCAAACTGAAGTCCTGACTTTCCAAATAACTTTCCTCCTTCCTGTGGAGCACCTCTTAAATAGATTTCTTCTGTGGGAATTTGCAGCTCCTCCTCAAAGCACCATCACATTAGTAATTTGTTATTGATTAGGGAAATATTAGCATATATCCAGTTTGAAGGTTGCTTTTCTCACTCAGGTTTCTTTTTGTGTTTCTAGCAACTACCCAGCAGTAGGAAATCATTTTAGTAGAGGATAAGAGAGCTCTGCAGATCACTTCATGACTATAGGTCTAAAGCCATACTGTTGGGTTAATAAAGCATATCCACTTGGGTTAATGTTATGATTTAAGGCTTCATGATAAATTAACAGTTTTAAGGATTGGAAGTAATTTTTATGCACAGTATCAAATTGAACAAATGAAGTTTTTCTTTTGCTGTTTCATTATCTGTTTGCATAGAAGTCTGTGACCCTGTGTTTATCCAAATATATAGTACTTTTTGATTATATGCAAATAATAAATCTCTTTGAGTTTTTTTGATAAGAAATTGCCAGAAAGCTAAAGTAAAAACATTCTTACAATAAAATCATTGACATAAAGTTAATTTCCTTCTCTTTGTACTGTAAGTCATTTAGCATGCTTCCAGCAGTTGTAACAATACTGACCTCTTTCAGAAACAATTTTAATAAAATTAAGAAACTAAGTAAAAATGACTAATTGTATTCTGTTACAGCTATAAACATATGTAAATAATATTATCATGAGTAAGGGCATGAATGTTGGCTACTGTCACAGAATCACAGAATACGCTGAGTTGGAAGGGACAGATACTGTTCTTGCTTTAAAGCATTTTTACTCTTATTTTACAGGCTTGGTATGCGATATTGGTGAAACTAGAAGTTTCAAATAATTCCTGGGAAATAATTGATTTAATTAGTTTTAGCTCTGTTTCTGCATGTGATTTTGTCATGAACATGTTATTATTTTCTCAAATGTATTCATATAGAAAATTTCTCGGAGTAAGTTTTAGTGTATACATCGTTCACAAATTCTTGAAATTCAGCATCTAAGCTGTTTTGAAGAGCTTTGATTGGATGTGTGAGTCATGTAGTATTTTCGTGTTCCAGGACTGGTTAAAAGAAACTTATAAATTTTTATGACTAGTCACATTTCTAAGTTCAAAATTTTCTGTGTTCTTATTCTCTCTTTTGTGAACTGTTCTGCTACTTGACTCATTTGCCTGAAGAGGCTCACAAAAACTAGCCTCAAAATGAGTCTAAACACAACCACAGTAGAGTCAGCATTTTTCCAAGTAAGTATTTCTGGAAATTCCTCTTAGGTAGATGTATACCTCATGAACTGGCCATTTCAAATGTGCTTTGACATACTTTTTTTGAAGTGACTTTGTCATGGGAGTATTTAGGTCTTGCAAACTAGGGGGCGGGGGGGGAAGGGGTGGAGAAAAGGAAAGGTCATTTGCAATTCTGGGAGATTTTGTGTTGTAGTTAAGGAAAGACATTTATTCCTTAGTGTCTGAGTTCATATAATCAGCACAGAATACTGGCTCAAAACACCTGGGTGCAACAGTATACTCATATTTGCATTCAAAGGTTTTCTACTCTCATACCATTTAAAGGAACTAACCCTTAAACTAATACTTGACTCTAGGACAGGTTTACAAGGTATATATATTTCTCTTACTCTAAATCTATAACTAAATCAGAAGTGTATTTCTGACGTGATTATTTATATGTAGTGGTTAAAAATTAAAGCTCTGAGGCACTAACACCCCGAAGCAGCTGTTCAGTTTTGCTGATACATCATGGTGTGAATTAAGCTGCTCACTTTTGGCCTGATCACCTAATTCACAAACTCCATAATGAAATGAAATACTTTGTTACAATTTGACTGACCTGCCCTTTACCTCTAATAATTTGAGGAAGAGACAGAAATGAACAAAATCTTTTGATTTCATACTCCACAGTTTTTTAGTGGTTAGTATAATTCAAAAAGAAAGTTATGCATAAGAATACATTCTTTAGTATAAACTCAGACAGCAGATATCATTAGGGTCATAATGACATTTAATGTCATGTACTTTAACCATAACTAAATTGATTAAAAAATATTTCAGTGGGACTAATTCAAAATTCAGAATATGCTTAAATTCTCTGTGGACTTGATACATGTAAGAATTGCAAATTGTCTGTCATTTCCACTATGGCCATTCCTGCTCTGTGGTAACTAAAACCAAGCATATGCTACTCTAAACAGAGGAAGTTACATATATTTTACAGCAAGGTCTAAGTGTGCCACAGAGTTCATTCAACACATTCCAAGATTCTATAAGTTTGCTACATCAGAAACATTCATTTATATGTCTTAATTGACAGTGATCATGGACTCTTTTCAAGTAGCATTTCTAGGGCTACTGCTACCAGCGAGACAATTAGTAGTGTGGTGTCTTAAATAATATCAGTCATATTTATTGAAGTTGGTATAATTTAATAGGTATCATTTTTGTTCACCCCTGTAGTCTCAGGTAGAAATTAACACTGTGTTTCCAAACATATAGCAAGTACTCTTTTCAGTCTTCTGGTTTCAGAGTAACTATTAGTTATGGGAAGACTTATTCTGGAACTACATAAAGGGATCAGAGGGCAGTCCACAGACTATTATTTCTCTCCTATCTGTATATCTTAATTTCCTGGTTTTTATTTCAAGTAGTTAGCAGATGCTCCTTCTGACAACCTTATACAAAAGTGTGAAGCTGTCCCCAGTAAATAAATTATTATCATGATTATCTAATAGACACAATTAAATGCATGTTATTTTTCCAGAGCTATCCCATCACTTAGAACAGGTAATGCTCAGACAACAAATGCTATCTTTAGAACAAGATGAACTTTTATATTTTGCCCTTTGTAGAGATGTGCTTAAAAAATCAGCAACACTATCTAGCAGTCAAAAATTATAATTATAGCTTTCTCTTTCTTTAATTATGTAAATTCATTTAGCAAAATAAACACAAGGATATCCCTTATGTTTTATGATGGCTTGTTCTTCTGCCTTTTTTTCACGCAGAGGGACAACCATACCTTACATAGGATCCCAGCAGGAAAAACCCTAGAAATTCCTGGAAGCCCTGCCATCTGTTGGAGCATAGCAGAATGGGAGCTCTCAGATATGTAGGAACTTTTGGTCCATCACTTCTTCTACACTTTCTGTAAAGAACAGAAGATAACACAGAGCCCTCCATTTGAATTTTGGGTAAGCCCCTTTAACATAATTCTCATAAAAAGATGTTGCTGGCTTACCTGAGGCCCTCTGAGATCACCAGTTTTGGATCAGCATTATTTTATTATATGAATAGTAAAGATGTAGCAAAAACTAGCACCAGATGAATGTAGGTTTTACAATTTTTTTTTTTCTGTATGAGCTTCATGTCCTGGGAGAATAACTAAGGATCCCTGTTATTTATCAGTATACAAATTTGGTAGCACAAAAGAAATATAAAGGTTATTTCTGCAGTGAGTTGCTTTGCAGTGACAGTCCTTTAGGGAATAGAGCGGTTTTATCCAATATTCTCCTTCTTCCACAGAAACATCCTGTGTCTGCCTCTTTTCTCCCTTTCTAAAAGCAAAGGTAGAGGAGATAGAAGAAGCAGAATTAAATAACATAAAAGTATTTCCTGTGCAATCTCTTTCACTGTACTACGTTAAACAGATTATCGTAGATGTTGAGATAACCACTATTTTTCAGTCTATATAAAGACAGAAATAAAGCATATTTGTTATGAAGTAGCACAGGGATCAAAAATAATCTTCTGGCAAACAGCACAGTGAAATAAGAGCAGAAAGGTCATGATAGACAGCATCTGGGTGGATTGTGACAAGAAAGAAATGGAGATGAATGACTAGTCTTAGATTAAAGATTCTCAGAAGCATCTTACAGTAATCATCATTGCAAAGGTGATTAAAATAGCGCGCTTAGTCATGTTGTCTTCACTAATCTGGAGATAGAACATTATTATATAGCACTTATTCACGTATGTAGTACATGAAGGCAGAATTTTTAAATGGTACATCCCATTCGGCTTGTGAGTCAGGCTAAGATTATGGAACACCCATTTAATTGCCTCTGTAATGCCACAGCTGCAGTATGTGTATTTCTGCATTCAGATACTAGAAGCTACTTTCCTAGCTGTTTTAGCTCGTTTTACCCTCATTCTCTTCCCTTCCCTGCTAAATCAGCTGCCCAAGACCTGCAGTGAAAAATGGCTTTCTGCAGTCTTCTAGGGGAAGGTGCCTCCTGCACCCAGCTGGTCTGCAGTAAATCAGAAACCTCCATTTCTTCTCAAAAGGGAAAAATCTTCTGCACTCTGCCTGAAGAAAACATTGCTGACATTTTTAACAGACCATCAGACACCAATCTGCTCATGAAATCTTCCTAAATTATTTTCAACACATTTTACGTAAGAGTTATGCTCTCTAATCTATCCAACCTTCTCTTATAATTCATGGAACTAATTCCCCTTGTTCATAATCAGATACATGATCTGAAAATTCCTTTGTGCAGCCTGCATGCTGGAGACTTTAGACTACCACACTGTCGCATTAATCGTGGTTTATCTTTTTCCACATAAGTTTTAGAAAAAGATCCTTCATTTTTGATAGTTCTTGACCTGAGGGGATTCTGGCCTGCTTGTTCTTGTAAGGGCAAGTGACCCTGAATATCCCACAGCCTCTGAGAAATATAAGAAAATAATTAAGTATTAAAAGACATATTGTCCAAAGGTCTCTAAGGTGAATAAACTACCCCACATGCACGTTTTTTTATTCACTTTATGCTCATATTCTATTGTGTACATGGAGACTGATTAAGAAATACAAGATATTCATTTAACTGAAAATATTGTAACTTATTTAAAATCTGAGGGTGAGAATGTAGAACAAAGCAAGACTATCTCGTCTTGGATACTTTTGTGACTTGAGAATTTAGAAGACTAGAAGAAAATAATTGGCATTATTATTGCAAAAACATCTATAAAAATAGAAAAATTAGATAGAAAATTATGTCAGTCTTCCAAAGTTCAATAAAATATCCTGTTCCTTGAATTATCGAGGTAATAACTAAACACAGAACATAACCTTAGAGGGAGCTGCAGTCCCTGAGGTAGACAGCTCTGTGCAGCCCTAACCTCTAGGGTATTTGCAGGAGACAGTTACCTAGTAAGAAGCAATACAGCTGCATTATTGCACTCTGCTTGCTTTAATTTGTTCTGCCAAGAAGTTGTGTATGTTGGACAAGGCACATCCCCCCTCTGGTGTGACTGCGGTGCTGCGAGTCACTGATGTACTGTGTGAATTGTGATGTATCATCATGATTGAAAAGGTTTCTTCTCTGGTAAAAGTGTAAAGATATGCAATTATGAAAGATTTTCCTTTTTTTCATACATTATTCTGAGTGGTATTACCTGGTTTTAGTCTCTTTTTTTGTCCTTATCTAGAAGAAATTCTGGTGTAGTGCCTGGCAAAATGATTTGCCAGGTGTCATCACTCCCAAATCCCTTGTGATACCTAGATTTTTCAAGATTATCTTGCATAATTTCACTAATAGGGAACAGCTGCTTACAGAACACAGCTAAAAAAATTAGTTCTAAATTTACATGTATTTCAAGCCATTTTTTAATTGCTCCAGTTTGAACTATGGATATTGATAAATTAAAAATTCAAATAATTACTGGGACTGATTCAAAAAGTTGTGTCCTTTCAACCAAAGAAATAAAAATATTACTGATATTTGCTAGCCCGCTGTATGGAGCTGTGCCAAACTGCTTTCTCCAGCTGATAGCATCCATGGTAAATAAGCAAGATCTTTCTCTTTCTTCTTCCTCCCCTTCATCTGTGAAATGTATTCAACTCAAACAAGAGATCGGCCGCTTCCTAGGGGATTCAGAACTTCATATCCCTAGAAACTAATGTTCTCTGCTCTGAAGCAGTATCATGAATATTATTCAAGACTCAAGATACTGTCTGTTCTGCCAGAGAAAAGAAGGCTTTTGCCAGATTTTAATCATGAACCATATAACCTAATAGCCTATGTTTAGAAACTTCTCTTCCAGATGGTGCACATTTCCTTTACTCATCCTACGAATTCTTCTACTCATTTGAAATGTTAATGTTATTCCTTCCTGTTTCTTCCTCTGTTTCTCTTCAAATAAGACTCCGAATTAGTCAATTCAGTTATGGTAAAATTTCAAAATCATTCTCAAAGTAAAAGTTTTTCTTTTCGGTAGGTAGCCTGCCTCAGGGTAAAAATTGGTATTTTTAGATAGTGTAGTGCCATTTTTCCCAGATGACTCCCAAAAATGTCTCTGAAATTATTTTACAAGTACTGAATGATCTGTCATTTGCTTTTATTTGAGGTGACAATGATTTTGATGGATTCACATTGCAAGGTTACATTTTAGTCTTCCTTGCATTAATAGAAAACAGTGAAGTTTTGAAAATTAGTTTGAAAGGTGTTGTTCCATAGAGGCTGGACCAGCAAGAAAAGAGATAATGAATCACTATTGTCCAATTGTTGGGGCAAGAAGAGGAACAAAATTCAATAAAACTCCAAGCCTATTAAGAAATGTTCATTAGAAAGGAAGACATGACCATAAGGGCTTTTTGTTGTTGTTTTGATGGGAGAAATCTTTCTTTCAGGGGTGTAGAATTTCACTGGGAAAAAAAAAAACAAACCCAAACAACCCAGAAGAAGGGAAATTAGCATAAATACTGCCAGGTATACAGTGGGGCATATGTTTTTCTCTTTTGGGTGAGACAAGCCACCTCAGACTTTTAAAGGTGCACTTGGTTACATGTTGTGACTCTGATGAGAGCCTACCTTTACTGCTGTGTGTTTGCCAAAGGGAAAGTGCTGTTCACAGGAGCATAGCCCAGATAGCTTTACTTTTGCTGTTGTTCTATAAGAGCAGTGATACACTGAACATCTGAGAAATAAGAGTGGAAAGTAAAAATAGATATAAAGATAAGCAAAAAAAATTCAAAAGAGAGAGGATAAATGGCAGTAGGAATCAACATGGAGTCCAACAAAACATCCTTAGTAAAACCTCCATCTATTCCATTGTTCAGGAGATGACTCTGTTTCTTCTTATTAAAGAGTGTTGCTTAATATTAGAGTATTATTCTTGTTTCTATTCCCTTTTTTTTTTAATGCTTAGGACTTGTTGCAAGATATTCTGATATGATGTATAAATATGGAAAATGTCTCATGGAGCACAGCTCAATAGATAAGCATTAGTATCTTAGAATAACATCATTGGATTAGTAATGAACTATAAAATTTGATGCTGTCTTGATAAGAGTGGCAACAGAAATGGATCATGGTAGCCTTAAGTTATCACAGTTCTGTTAAATCTTTGGACAGAGAGTCACCAAGGATTCAAGGGCCATAGGTGAGATGTTTTTCACTCTCTCACTCCTACTGTCCAACCAGGCTAATCTCAGTGGACTAAGGTCACGGGGAAGCTCTGATCTGTTCCAGCAATTGTAAGGGACGAGGAGGGGCACTGCAGGCTGTGCAGAACTATATGTTTCAGGGATTGTAAATCCACTCTGTGAGATAACTATCAGGTACTGTGTCCCCTGCTTTGAGGAGAAATTGTATGAAGAGGTCAAGGGGGCAAAAGCAATGTACAGTATTGGACCAGGGAGTACTGTACAGAACCAAGAACAAGGTTCATGTTATGCTGGCTGTCATGCCTAATGATTCTGGTACAGTTTAGTATTGCGTCCTTTCTAAACCTCAGCATTGTTAGTTGTGTAGTGTGAGAATATTAATATTTATGCACTGATGAGGATATTGTTTTTTTGAATAGCAAGAAAGAGTGAATTCCTTTGAGTCACCATACACATTCATATTTTTTTGCAGCTAGATAAGCTAAGGAATTAAGAGCATCATACAGAGCTTGCTCTTTCTTTTTGGATCTGAAATCCTTCAAAGCTGACACAAGCTGTTAATACCAAATTGTTAATACTGCTGTTTGATGGCTCTGGAGTGGACTATGTGAAATGTATTTCATGGCTGCCATTCTAGCTTCTATATTTGTTACAAATTGTCAGTGGTGTTGGTTAAAGAGTGTGTGTACTCAAAGGCAAAATTATTTGCATGTCTGTGGAGCTGATGCTTGCAAAATGAAGAGTGCTGGCAGGGCTGTGGGGAAGTTTGCAGTGGGAGCTGATACGGTTCTCTGGTGAGGGAATGGAACTTGAAAGAATGAACAAAATGACCACAAAAGGTTTCATGAAATACATAGGCAGTTGGAAGCAGTTAAGAGAAACATGAGTCAAATGTGGAAACTAACAATAAAAAAAAAATATTATAATAAACAGAATGATAATTAAAATTGGAAAAATTAGAAAGAACAATTCACATGACAATGAATTATGAATAGGATCAAAAGGGAGAAATCTCAAAATTACAATATAATTAATTGCTTTTCACACCCCAGAGAGATTATTGTTTTAAAAATCTTTCTTTTTTTCTCTAAGCTATACTGGGAGGTATTATATACCTAGATAGCTGGATCATCTTTTTAGCATTTTTTATAGAATCAGGCAAAATACATTTCAAGTTATTTTAATTATTAAAGGTAGTTTTTTCACTTTCCACTTACTGTGTGACACCAAAAAATCATTAAGAAAAGGGTATATTTTCTGCTCACAAATATTTTTTAAGCTGTTAATAAGGTGATAGTCATAAATGGATACCTGGTGATAAGGTCCTATTATGGGCCAGTACTTTTTCCATTATTAAAGGTAGATCAAGTTTCATGTTATAAAAAACAATTTTGCATGTACATGAACTCAGAGTTAAGATCAAAAAAAGTTTATTTAGGGAATATCCAGCAAGATTCCTTTTTTTAAAATTTTGCCAAGTTTCAACTTTTGCAGGCATTTCTCCGCCTTTCATTAGAAATTTGTTTGTTAGGAAGCTGGAGTCTCTTTAGGAGTGTCTTTAAGACCATTAAAGAATAATTACATAATATTCTGAACAGATATTGACACATAATGAAATCTTTTAGTGGTGATTGTTGAGATATCTACATAACAAAATTTTTGAAGTTACAATCAAACTCCACCAATTCCTTCCTTCTTTTGCCCCCAGCTAACAATATTTTCAAATTATTTCAAAACAGATTTCAAAACATTGTTTCAAAATTATGTTAAAGAGCAGGTGGGAACATCAGTGATTAACAGTGCAATTTATATGATTAGGTTGCCCTGAATAGATGAGCAGTCATGATGACTGATGACTTTGGAAAGCATGGAAGATCATTAGTACCTTCATGCATCAAGAAAAGATGGAGGTGGGACCAGGCATTACTTCTACAGGATATTTTTCTGAAGTGGCTTCAGCTAGTGGGACAAGACTATTTTTTTAGCAGTTCAGAACATAGTAGGCTGAACACAGAACACAGGTCTGACAACCTAGATGAAGCTGTAGTTTAAGCTGTAAGAGGAGTGCACTTTGCATCTTGTAAAAAGTGTTTAGCCACTGCCATCTGGAAAGGTACTTCTTTCCCAGTTATATAAACCTATGATCAGCCATTTTAATGTTGTTAGCCACTGAAGGTGCTTTATTATGACATACACTCTGACAAGTCAAAATAAGCCTGCACTGACCATAAAACTTGGCATAAAAAAGATTCATTGCAGGTTTAAGTAATTAGCCTAAATTCTAAAGTCGAGCAAGCATAAGCAGCCAAAGACACAACCACAAGACAGGACTGTGGCACGTCATTTCACACCCCCACCCTTACTGAGGTACTGACACCATCAAACACTTGAATAAAGTGCCTGTACACCAATGCATGCAGTATGGGGAACAAACAGGATGATCTACAGATCCACGTGCAGTCCTGGGGCTTTGAGCTCGCTGTGATTACGGAGACGTGGCAGGACAGCTGGCATGACTGCAGTGCTGTCACGCAGGGCTTCTTGCTGTTCGGATGAGACGGACCAGGAAGATGGGGTTGCCCTCTTTGCAAGGCAACGCTTGCAGTCCATCAGGCTCTTGGGATGGATGATGAGCAAGTCAAGAGGGTCAGGATAAAGGGCAGGCCAGTAAAGGTGACATAGTTGTGGATGGCTGCCCCAGGCTGCCTGACCGGGAGGAGGAAGTGGATAAGGCCTTCTCTAGACAGCTTGAAGCAGCTTCAAAGTCACAGGCTCTTGTTCTTGTGGAGGCCTTTAATTACCCTGACATCTGCTGGAGAAGCTACACAGCAAAGCACAGACAGTCCAGGAGGTTCCTGGAAAGCATCCTGTCATAAATAGTGGAGGTTCCCACGAGAAATGTTGTGCTGCTTGAACTCATACTAACAAACAGGGAAGGCCTTGTTGGAGATGTGAAGGCTAGGGCAGCCTTGGCTCTAGTGACTGAGAGATTGTGGAATTCAGTACTGAGTGAGGAGGGAGCCAGGCAGCAAGTAAGATTTTAACCATGAACATCAGGAGAGCTGAATTTTGCCTCTTCAGGCATATTCTTCAAAGAATCCTGTGGGAACAGGCCCTGCATGGAAGAGGGGTGCAAGAGAGTTGGATGATAGTCACGGATCATATCCTCAAGGCTCAAGAGTGATGCACCCCAATGAGCAAGAAATTGGGCAAAGGAGCAAGAGACCTGTGTGGATGAATAAAGAACTCCTGTCCTTACTCGAGCATAAGCAGGAAATACACAGGAAATGGAAGGAGAGTCAGGCCACTTGGAATGAATATAGAGAAGTTGTCATAGTGAGTAGAAATGAGACACGGAAAGCGAAAACTCCTCTGGAATTAAATCTGGACAAGGATGTCAAGGACAACGAGGAGGTCTTCTCCAAATACTTCAAAAGAAAAACAAAAGGGGGCCCATTACCAGGTGGAGGCAAGAGCCTGGTAACAGAGGATGCAGAGAAGATAGAGTTACTGAATTGCCTTCTTTGCATCAATCTTCACTGACAAGACCAACCCTCTGGGATCTCTGAACCAAGAGACCAGGGTAAAAGAATTTTGGAAGGAAGATTTTCCCTTGGTCAAAGATGATTGGGTTGGAAAACACCTAGGCAGTCTTGACATCCACAGGTCCATGGGCCCTGATGGGATGCATCCATGAGTGCTGAGAGAGCTGGTGGGCACCACAGTCTAGGTCATCACAGTCAGGAGAGGTGCCTGAGGACTGGAAGGCAATCCCAGTCCTCAAAAAGGGCAAGAAGAAGGACACAGAGAACTACTGGCCAGTCAGTCTCACCTCAATCCCTGGAAAAATGATGGAGTACCTCCTTCTGGAGGCCATCTCTATCTACATGGATGACAAAAAGGTGATCAGGAGCAGTCAGCACGAATTCACTAAAGGTAAATTGCACTTGACCAAACTGATTGCCTTCTATAATGAAACAACTACCTGGTAGAATGAGTGGAGAGCAGTGGATGGTGCGTGCCTTGACTTCAGGAAGTCTTTTGGCACTGTCTCTCACAATGTCTTCATAGGCAAACTCAGGAAATGTGGACTGGATGAGTAGACAGCAAGATGGATTGAGAACTGACTGAATGGCAGATCCCAGAGGGTTGTAATAGTGGCACAGAGTCTAGTGGGAGCTCTGTCGCTAGTGGTGTCTCTCGAGGTTCAATACTGAGCCCAGCATTGTTTAACTTATTCATCTATGACTTGGATGAGGGGCAGATGCTTCCTCAGCAAGTTCACTGATAACACAAAGCTGGGAGGAGTGGCCAATACTCCAGAGTGCTGTGCAGCCCTTCAGCAGGTTGAGGGAGGTGATCCAACCCCTCTGCTCAGCCCTGGTGAGGCCTTGGAGTGCTGTGTCCAGTTCTGGGCCCCTCAGTACAAGAGAGACATGGAGTTCCTGGAGTGGGTCCAGCAAATGGCAACAAAGATGATGAGGGGACTGGAACACTTCACTTACGAGGAAAGGCTGAGGGGGCTGTTCAGCCTCAAGAACAGAGGACTGAAAGGGGAACTCATCATTGTCTGTAAGTATCTGAAGTGGGGGTGCCCAGAGGATGGAGCCAGGCTCTTCTCAGTGGTGCCCAGCAACAGGACAAGAGGCAATGGGCAGAAACTGAAGCACAGGAACTTCCACCTGAGGAAGAACTTCTTTACGGTGCAGATGACTGGACACTGGAACAGATTTCCCGGAGAGGTTGTGGAGTCTCCCTCACTGGAGATACTCAAGAACCATCTGGACACAATCCTGTGCAATGTGATCCATAATGACCCTGTTTGAGCAGGAAGGTTGGATCAAATGACCTGTCCTTTCCAACTTTGTCCATCCTGTGATTCTGTGAGTCATATATAGCTAATATTTGCCCTCTCGCCGCTGGGCAAAAGACACTGCAAGCACCAGTTGAGTAGGTATGATTGATCCATTAACATCATTAAATATCTGAAAAGTTCCACTGTAGAAGGACATTTTGAGATTTCCCCCTTCTCCAAACACTGAATAATGAAACTCTTGCCTGAAACAGATATTAGTGGTGCTACAACTCCAGACTTTATTCTGAAAGTTCCACTTTGGCTCATGCTTCCCTGTTTCACAAAAATTATTGCTGTTTGTTTGCTGAAAGATGTTACTTGTATCCAAATTACAGAATGATACTCATTTCATGTGGTAGATGTTTGTAGTGTCTTCACATCAGAAAGATGTTTACACAGAGGTGATGGATGGGGACCGGATCTAGAGAGTCTGTCAGAATGCTCTCAATAGGCTGCAAGTCTGGTTCTTCAGATGACCTCTTGGCCTTTGGGGTCATGACCAAGAAAAAACTTTATTTACAAAGTGGATTTTAGGTTTTGAGTGGTTAATATAGGGTAGGAAATTATTTCACACTATAGTACCTGCTTTGATTTTGTTAGTAAAATTCATTGTTAAAGGGGATATGCAATGAATGGTATTTTTCAGTGAAATGCACTTCTAGATTAATAAAGCTGCAGCTTTGAGGTATAACAGCATAGTAGACTACAAAATTAAAGCAGCCTGCCAAAAGGCAGTGTGCAGGATGAATGCATGTTTGTACAACCACGGACCACAGCTGTTCTTGTGATTCTTAACAAGCCAAGGGTCTGTCTGTCCCATGTAATAGAAAACTTTCAGTGGTCTTGTGTTCTCAGCAGGTTTTAGGACAGGGTTAGATAGGCCAATACACTTATGCATTGTCAATCACTGTCCTTCAGTGACCTCAGCTCTACCGTTTCATATCCAGTATCTGTTCCTGGATACAACTTTTTCTGTTCAGTCTTCCTTTTCTTGACTTTTTCTGGCATTTTTCTAGTTCTTCGGCCTTGTTATTCTCTTCTAATGTGAGTCTTCCTTTCTGCTATTGTGCAGCTGCTAACTTGGAGGCATAGCTGGGTTTTGTTAAAGCAACACAATTTTTCATCCCCTTTCTCATCCCTTAGAGATAAAGCAAGGTATTACCTACTGATACCAGTTTTTTCACCTCATGTTATGCTGTACTTTGTGCTACAAGAAAAGGAACATTTTTGATTCCCTTATTGAAGAGTATTTTCTAGGAAGAAGAGTAAGATTTTAAAATGTTTCTTTTTTTTTTCCTTTTTGTCTTTTTTTTTTTTGTTCTGGTGAGTTTTCCCTGCAATACAGTCTAACAGTAGTTAGACTACTATGTTTCAAATACTACCACACATCTTCCTAAGCAGAGGCAAAGGATTTAAAAGTAGTGAAACTAGTAAATTCATTTTAACTCTTCTGAGACAGCCTTTCTTTGAAGATAGCATCAGCCAGAATTAAAGTATGGTATTAATCAAAAACCACCAAAAAATTGGAAAGATGCACTTAAAAGTTCCTCAGCATCCTGAGACTGTAGGTTTAGCAAATGGCATAAAAACTGAGAGTGACCAATAAGTTTTAAACAACATTTCCTGCTTTTTGTAGGCAAGGATATTGGCATAGAGAATCAAGTCTGCAGGGAACAACATGTATGCATGAATCGGCTCAAAGAGATCTAGTTCAATGAGATATATTTAACCTTTTATTCAGCCGAAAACTGCCAAAGATAAGATGCCATTATCAGATTCTTTTGAACTGGGGGGAAAATACGTTACACTGGAGAAATACTCTTTCCTTTTAAGAAACACATGATTATATAACTTAGAGTTATACTAATTGATTCTCTATGAACAAGATAAAAAGTACATAAAGTTTTCTTCATTCCTCCAGCAGTGTTCTGCCAGTGTTACCAGATGCAGTTCATAAACAGGAAAAGAAAATTTATCAACCAGATTCTCTTATTATACAGGGGATAAAGGATCTAAGTGGTCCTTGAAAAGCCTTTCCCTTTGAGATGTAGAATGATCAATTCCAGGAAGTTATCGTGAGAGCAAAATGTTTAAACTAGACCCTGACCAGCATCTTGATTCCATGTGGGTGCCAGTACAATATGTTTTTTCATATTTACTATATTTAAATGGTCTAGACAAATTTCTGTCAAAGTATCACTGAGTAGCTGCAGCACATTATGCCCCTGCAGACAATAAATTTACTTTTGCACAGGATATAGTTTAAAAATATATGAAAAGTGGTGTTAATTTGTACTCACCAGTAAAAGACCACGTTCTGTCATGGAAACTTAATTTGGCAAGGATGTAGCCTGAATTCCTTTGAAAACATAGTGGATTTTTTTTTATTTTATGTATCCATTTTTCAACAGCTATTATAATTCTTATGGCATTTGCAAAGTTAGAGGAATTTGCTAGCTATAGTGGCAGCTGCTCTTTTTCAAAAAGTTAACCTCCCCTGAAATCCTTTTGGTAAGGCAGGCTCTGATAATTAGTCTTATGAATTTATTTATGATTTACATTTCTAAGCCTGCCAATTCATAAAGGTGAATATAAATACACATTTTAGGTTAATCAACAGTTAATTTGAAATATGAATAAGAAATCTCTAAACCTAGATTTCTATTTCCCATAATTATGTTTTATCTTTTATTCTTATGGCAACTGTAGAAAGATTACTTCTCAGTCATTACATAGAGAATTATTCAGTATATAGAAAAGAGGTATAGGATAGTATCAATTCTTCCTTCTCCAAGAATCTGGACTAAATTGATGACAGCAGGATTGGACATATCGTTAGGAAGTCTCTGACATATTCCTGTTCTTGAAGGATCTCTATTCATACCATACAAAATAGTACTAATGAGATATGGCTTCGGGGTCAGCTGCTTAGTTTGGCAGGACAGTATTTCAATACCCATTAAACAGTGATTCAAATCTACTCTGGCTGGCAGTATCTGGACAGGACACCTGAAGAAGGAATGAGTGTTACATATTCATGTACTTTCAGGTTCCACCTTATCTTTTTTGGGTGAGAGGGAAAGGGAATCTGACCAGAATGTTAATAAGGTCAAAATAGGTGCCCACACTGGCAGAGAAAAAACAGCTGAGTCATTGGAAATACTACAGTGTTCCTTTAGTGGCCCGGGTTTCAAGATATGCAGGAATGATTCAGAGGAGAGGACCTATAGGGGCACAGAAGGCTGTTAAAAGAAAGTCCTGAAGTACAAAACGTTGTCCTGCCTCTTAACTCTGATTTCACACTGCAGAAACAACCTCCATTTTCACAAGGCGGTGATGAAGCATGGGAAGGACTACCTACACAGCATGCAGCCAAGCCTCTATCTTGCTTTGCTTGAATTCCCTGTTATAACCCCAACTCCAAAGCAAAGTGAAGCAACAATATCTGTACCAATTAGTGGTCATGATGAGATATCATGAGCACTGGCACAAATTTAAGTGTTGCTTATGAGTGAAAGTTTATTGAAAAAGAATTTCTAATCATTATATAATAATAGCTTATAGCATTATATTGGTTTTTGAAAGAAAGCTTAAAATAATTTAGCCTCAAGTGGGTGCAGTTTAAATTTCATTTTATGTGTAAGAAAATCTTATTATCTCTAAAAGTTTGGTATCGCACCAAATCTGTAACCTTATATTAATTTTCTAACAGTGTATTTCTTGGACTTTTTTCCTTTTGTTCTGATACATAGCCATGGTAAGTTCAAGGGCATTAATATTTATTTTTGAATGTGTTACATTGCCAAGGGAAAAAATGGGGATCAGAAGCAGTTATAGGAGACGAAATGGTCAAACCATCAGAAAAGGTGGGAGAAGTCTTATTTGGTTTATAGATAAAGGATTAGAATGTGTAGTGGGGAAAATATGTCACTGCTTTCAGTGCTCTGTTTTCTTACTTCAGTAATACTCTGGAGGTGCTACAGCATTAGAAAAACACCTAAGCAATTGGAGGACTGAAGGACATTGAAGTCTTGTCCTGTCATTACTTACTAAATGTAGAGCTAGCACAGAATTTTTCAAATCCTATGCAGCAAGCAGCAATGGGAGACAGTTATTTTAAAGTACTTTGTACTGCCTGGAGTAGAGACTTTCTACAACATTTTTGCTTATCTTTCTCGTGGACTATCTGATGGTAGGACTCTCACTGGGTAGAAAACAGGCTGAAGGCAGGTGAAAGCAGATATTTCTCTTGGCTGCACTCTGATGGCTTTCATGGTTTCAGGGAAATGTTTAATGTGTTGCAAGTCAAGACACGAAATATTGAACACACATCCTGGTTCTGTGGTGACTTCCAGGTAAAAACCTGGTCCAGCTTCTCACGCAGTACATACAGAAATGTGCACTGAGAAAGGTTGTTTTGACTTTGGGTTTTGATAGTTCACCCTGAGAACTTTGGCAAGGAGCTTGCACCCTGGAAACAGGGTTAATTACAGTAAATGTAATGTGCTAGGACATAAATGAAACAGAGTTAAAATGTGCCTCATCTTAAAGGCACGAAACATCAAGATCATATCATGCCTGTTCAGAAGCACAGGACTGCTGCATGCAGCTGACTCACCATCAAAGGCCTTGCCATGTGCTGGAATTACCAGCTGCCGAGTTTTGAATGTGTCTACATTTAAATAAGTGAATGGGGTGGATCATAGGTTGAAGAGATCAAGGAATGGAAGAGAACTGAGTTCTGTAAGCAAAGCAGATGTGGAGCAATTCTGATTGTCATAGTTGTGGTGAGAACTGCTTTAAGAGGTGATTGAAATAGTGATAACAACCTATACCAGGATGAAATAGAACAATATAGGGCATAATTTTACAGAGAGAGAAAATGATCACTTAATTAAAATCTTCAATGTATAGAGAGCCTCTGATAGCATTCTGATAGAAAAGACTCCTTTTGCTGAACGACTTATTTTAAATGTTCCCAAAAAAAAAAAGCTAACCCAGACCTCTATAAATTTCACATAATCCTATCTATACACCTAATTTCTGTGCATGTGCTGGTTTTGGCTGGATCGGAGGTAATCCCAACTGGGATTAAACCACGATGCTGCATAACCGACTCAGGTTTTTTTTAAAACTTCACAATTCAATATAATCTTCCAGAAGAAGCCATCAAAAGCACTTTCACAACAACTTCAAAAGCCTCTCTTAAATCTGGAGGAACTGGCTATCAAAGACTGTCAGCCAAAGCACTAACATAATACCATCAATTCAAATCCTGATCTAAGTAGAAAATAATGTTTCACTCTAGAGTACTTTAAAATAGTTCCTCCTTCCTCACACTGTACTACCTGATTAGCAGAAACTGAGGACTGTGAACTATACAGTTCTCCATTCCAGTAGTTAATCAAATAATATGAAGTTTTTCTGCAATAAGTGTCACTGTTGTGAATTTTTTGTAGTTCAATATGAGCATGATCCAAAGCACATGGCAACAGGAAAGAAAAGCAACGATATCTTCCTGAAACTCATCAGCTCCTGATGGAATTAGTCTCCATGGAGATGACATCTGAACCCCTTTCTACAGAATTTTCAATTGCAAGCATGAAATGAGGCTGATAATAAGTATAGCTGTTAAAGAAATCGGTCTACTTTATGAAATGGAAATTTGTTTCTTTTTAATTAGAAAAGGTGTTCTGAGGAAAAAAGGTTTGTTTATTCTTTGCACTTCATCCAATGTTTTTGAAAATCAGTCGCTGTTAGGGTGCTCTGTGTAGTTTCTTGACTAACTCTTGTCATACTAGCAGCTCAATGTTTGTTTTCAAGAGTATTCATTATTGCTGAAATTTCTGCAAGAAGGTGTGGTAGTGTGTATTTCTTTTGAAAGGCTGCCATGCCTAGGCCTTGAGTAAGAGCTGAAACTACTGAAGTCCTTTTCAGTGACATTCTGCCCAGTACATCCCCTGGAACTCTTTTTGGGATTAGGAAAGAACCCACTGAAATAATACTGTTATAAAAAACACAGTTCTTAAAAATCAGCTTTAAATAGAAAAAAATCTGATTATGAACTGAACTAAAAGTCAAATAAAAAAGAATTCTTCTGAGTGCTTTAATAACTTTTCTTTTCTTTTTATTTTTTAGGTTATTGTTTTCCTGCTTCAGGACAGTCCTTTCCTCCCCTTAATGTGCCAGAACTGCAGGTCTTAGTCATCTCTTTCCCTTCCTCTCCTCCCCTAGTGACAGAACTTTTCATTTATGTTTTAATTCTTTGAGAAAGCTAAAGCAACATTTGTGTTCTCCTTATGACTTATCCGTAATCCCCTGAAGTTCAAGGAAAACTTGAGCAGAGAATTTTTCAGAATATATGGGTAATAAAATATGCCTCAGAAGAGCTTCTCAAGTTCCCAATTTAAAATTCTTGATTTTTTTCTTTCTGCTGTTGTGGATGAGACCATAAGTAATATTTTAATGTCGATCACTGACTCCTGTCTAGAAAAAAAGATTCTCTTGAAAACCCATTAACACAGTGTAGTTACCCAGAATTACTGCTGGGCAATATGGACGCCTCCTCACCTGCAGGGATTAAGGATTTGGCATCTGCAGGCCCATTCATCTTTAAATTGAGAAACTTGGGCATGATAGTGGTACTAAATCTCCATGAAAATGCAAGGAAGGTAATTATCAGTGAGCCACAGAGCAACTATCAACTTATTTCTTTTTTGTTGTTGTTTTTCTAATGGCATGTGCATTAGTTTCAGGTAAAGCAAATAGTAGCTTGGAGATTTTCATTTGTTAAGAAAGGTTACCAATCTAAAGCCATTGATCTGATACTTTATAATGCTGCTGCTCAATTCAAGCTATTTTAGAGGGACTTTGATTTGGAATGTCCAATCCACGTATGAACAAGTGTCATTAAAACATAATGAATTAAAACTCACTGCCCTATCCTTTTAAAAGGAATGAAACATTAAACTAAGTTGATGAGAATTTGGTCCAAAAGGGACCATTTAGAGTTACTGGCTTGTCTCTGGACATCAATGGAAGGTTGATCCTGTGTTTTCCCACAAAATATTTATCTTTTCACTTGACGGTTATATAAGAATAAACAATTCCTTGAGTAAAGAGAGAGAATGTGGCAGAAATTCAAAATCCAGCTACCACAAACCCCAAAGAATCAAACCCAGGCTGATTTCAGTGACATATGCCATGTATCACTGTTGGCAGTGCAGCGGTGCTCTGTGGGGATGGTGACCCATACTTCACTCTGTCAGAGTGCTTCCCTGGGAACTCTTCAGTAATTCCGGTTCTGCAAAGTGCTGAGCAAGTTCCCAAGCACCTGTGGCTCCCACTGGCTTGCTTTGGGATGCCATTCAGAGGCATAAATCCGGAGACGTACTGTGCCCCTGCTGAAACTGGAGCTCTAAAAGACGGATCATAAGAAAAGGTGACTGCTAAATGAAGTGTGGAAAGGAACTGATAATGCTTTCCACTGTAGGAAATTGTCTGGTTTTCTTGATACATTTTATATCTAGTATGCATCCTGGTGCTTTTACTGCTTCCCTTTTATGGGGTGTAGTTGGTTCTTACATTGGGGCATTGGTTACTAGCAGGTGTTTCCAATTATATTTCAGTTGTTATTGATTAAGTATCAAACAGTATGAAACTTTACATATAGTAGTTCACAAAATACAATTTTTGTGGCAGGCTAGTGAACGCATCACAAATAACTCCTGGCATTCTTTAAATTTACATTTCACATAGCTTGTCAGTTTGGGCCACTGGATGCATTAAATATTTTCAGATTGATTTTTAGGGTATTTATAGTCAATGTCTACATTAGTGTTCTTCTGAATGGCTCTTCATTTCCACAACTCAAATTTTATTTCACAAAAACCCGAAAGATGTGTGAAAAATAAACAGAACAATGCTGCACATCTATCTGTGTTTGCACAGACTACTTCTAATCAGATCTTTGTTTCGAGAGTTTTGAATGCCAGTTTACCTCAGAATTTAACTCAGTCAGCTGAAGAAAAAGAGAATCTGAAGGTTACAGATCTTGTCCTGAACAGTAGCTCATTGTTGGCATGTGTATTTGAACTTAGGAGTTACTTCTGCTTTTAATTGTCACTCAAAAGGAGTGAAATCCAGCAAACCATCTGAGCCTTTTGGGGAAAAGATAGAACAGTGCTAATTGGTACATGACAGAACACATTAACACAATTTAGGAGTTCATTCTGCTGAAAGCATCATATTATATTGTTTCCCATGGTTAGAGGCTGGAAGAGTCAAGGTGTTTTCCTCAAGTTTCTTTACTGCCATGAAAGTATTCTAAATTACATACACTGGTAGAATTATCACAGTAAATTTTATATGAAATCTATACATTACTGAAATGAGAAAAAAAAAGAGTAAGTTATCTATTCAGATAGGGGCATTTGACTTTAATAATTTATTCTGACATATCCAGGACTTGGATAAAGGTCACTGGCAAAGACAAATTCCTTGGACTTGTGGGGTATTTTGTGTTGAATGCAGGGAGTTTTCATTCTGTAACAGACTTGGACACAGCCTCTGCCTACATCCAAATACCCCTCCTGCCCTTTGGACATGAGTCCTTGAGGCATACCTGCCTTACTGCCTCAGGCCTAATAATAAATTCAGAAGAATTTTCACCAGATGCTGATTGGAAATGTGCTGTATCCATTCTTGGAGTGATTTATAGTGAAAGAATAACATCTTAGTTGAGTTATATTAATTTCTGGTAATTATCAAGCAGTTGCAACCTGTATTTTTTCTATTTTGAAAAGCTTTTTAAAGTTACTTTCTTTGGTCTTTCTTGGTTATTGAGCACTCAGATTCTCAAGTGGTGATGTCACTGAAATCTAAAGAAATTATCAGTGTCTGAGCCCAAATAATTTACTCATTAAAAGACATTATATAAATACCCCAGAATGAGCTGGCCTGGTGGCACTCCATGAACTAACTTATATCCTGTTTAAACAAATTCCAGAGTCCGAGGGAGTCGGTGGGAAGGAACCTGAGTAACTGAGGGCAGAATTCGGCTTGTAGAAATTCATCATTCAAATACAGGCATTCTTCTAATTACCAGCTAAGTCTACTGAAGCTAGAGTTTACTTTTTAAAGTATAATTAACACCAAAATATCTGCAGGTCTTAGTTATTTTTACTTCCGTGCTAGCCTGTTTCTTTCATAGGATCCCAAGTAATTTAGGGGGGAAGGGACCTCTACAATCCATCTGTGCTAGAGAGGACTCAAAGTAAACAGGGCTAGAAAAATATGTCTGCAAATGCTAGAGTCTTCAGAAACTACTGCGAATATACATTAGAACCTAAGATTTTATGTGTCACTGCACCATTTGTATTCAATGGTATACTCCTTTTACCATAAAAAAACCGTTTCACATTAAAAAAGATTATTTCTTTCAAAAAGACAAAAAAGGCCCTTTTTCATCTGGTGTACTGTTTCTTAAATATACCACAGTTTTTCCTAGGCGTTTAAAAAGAGCTGCATTACTATGCTGTCCGAGCACTGGCGTAAGGAGGTGTAATCTAATTTTAAAGTTAAAATTGAGTAGTTTGCCTGTTTGGGTAGTAAAACTCTTCTCAGCAATGTCTTCTGCATCTGAACAGCTCTTCTCTCTGGTCAGAAATGTACCAGTTTTTACTGAAGGATGTTGTTCCTGCTCAATGTTCTTTGGCTAGTTTTGAGGTACCTTGGAAGTCTGTGCTCAGTGGTGAATTTTGTAACTCCCTGACCCCCCTACAGTGACAGTACAGTATAGCAAGTGTGGGATTGCAAGGAGTTCTGCTCCAATAACACCGTTTTTTTTCTTTAGGCTTTCCTATTACTTCAACAAAGGCTCAATATGCCCTTGTGCTTTTATTTTGCCCAGTATCATATTAAGTCTCTAGAGAAAGGAATTAAGTTTTCAGTCAAGATATGTCCTAAGAAAACCTAGGATGTTTTCTCTTAAAATTCCCTTGCAAGTCTAGATTATGACTTTTTTCGTAATTCCTTCCAGCACTTTGTCTTTCCATGTCATCTTCAATTTGGGGGAAATCCCAAGTGTTTCCTTCAATATGACAGACAGGTGAATATATTCCTTCCCTTCTGTAACAAGCATTGGTACTGAAGTGACTTACTTTGATTATGCAAAGATATGGCAAAAGTAGAAAAACTTCTCAAAAAAAAAAAAGCTACAAGAATTGTCAGAACTGGTCTCTTCATTTGGTTTTATCAAACAACTTCTGCCTCTGCCAGAAGTTGCAGCAGGACTCCTCCCTGTTCTGTCAGGGTGTCAGCTGTGGGTAGTAATTAGGCACAACGAAGTAACAAATTGCTGGGTCTGCACTTTGTTCCTCATTTGCCTTTCCTCAGCTGTCCACTATATGTCAAAAATAACTGTCACTTTTGGACTGTCTATTAAACTTCGTTATTATTATCATCCGAGCTAGCTAATTTGTGCCAATCCTCTTCCCTCCCATTGTTTTTCACAGAACACTGAAAACAGTCCATTTCTCAAGGACATAAATTTTCTGTTTTGCCCTTGGTGCAGCCAGAGATTCACCACGGGCAAACAGAAACTCTGCACTTGCAGGGAAGAGGAAGGAAAACAAGGAAGAGGAAAATTGCAATAGGATGGTAAAAGGGACACAAAAATGAATATGGGACTTTGAGTGGAGAAGCCATGAAAGATTCCACAGCCTTCTGTGTTCAGGGAACCCCTCAACAAATATTGTGCAATGTGATTTTATTTAAATGTATGCTTTCTCTAACAGCAATTGCTATCATCCTTGTGTATATTTATTAGGAATTTTTGTCTATTCCTTCCTTCCTTCCTTCCTTCCTTCCTTCCTTCCTTCCTTCCTTCCTTCCTATTTGCACTGGAAGTATCTGTTATCACTTTCTAGTGTATCTTCTTCTGTCACTTTCTCAGTGGCTCTGCTGTTGGTAGGTGTTACGTTTTTTGTTTCTTGTGCTGCCATATTTATTGGACAATCTGATAAAACAGGGGTTTCACTAAGCTTTAGAAATGCTTTATTTAAGCCAAATCAAAAGTTTTATTAGAAATTATATAAATCTAGGAAGGTTGGTGTCTTATTTTGAACTGTATCTGTAGAAATGGGCAGCAAAAATAATATCAAGCTTTTTTAATGAGAATAACATTGTCAGAGCAAAGAAACCTTGTTCTTGAGAAACTAAATACAAATATGATAGAGCGTTCAATAGATCTGGTTTGATTAAAGGCATAGGCTTTTTGAATATTTGTGTAACTTTTCATACACAAGCAGTAACATAATAGTGTGCAAATGACTGAAATATAAAAGATGAATTTATTCACAAAAGAATAAATGGCAACAAAGGCCATTAGTAAAATAAAAGAAAAAAAACAAACTTGAGAGTTCAGTAACATTAAGTATCGTTGAGGTACAGTGAAAAAGGCTGTTGTGAAAATAGTGAAAAAGTAAGACTTGTGAAAATAGCCAAAGCTTTCTCATTTGGCATCTTTTAATCTAGTCTGGGGAAAAATAACTAGGAAATACAGGGAATATCCTTGTATTTGCAGAGATTTAATGCGACATTAATAAAGATCTTCTCCAGTTCTAACTTCTTTGAATTAATTTTGGGTAAGACAGCTCAAAATGTTGCTGTTAAATAGAAACTTAAAGTCATTGTTGCAATATCTTGTCATGGTTAGGGAAGTAAATAAAATACAGTGATATCTCAGCAAAGCACAAGAGCAAACACTGGGAGAAACTAGTAAACAGAGATCCAGTAAAGCAACCTAAAATACTTTGTTTGGCCAGTGGCACTGTACTGCAGATAGAAATCAGGTTTGTAATGATGAACAACCCTTATCTATGACATATTGTTATGCTGATGTTCCTTAGGGAAGAAAAATATCTTAAGATTACCTGTTACAAGATTTTTAATCTAAAAATGTAAGTATGTTCAATTCTACTTTGCAATATTTTTCTCTTATATGTCTTAATTTAAAAGTCTAGCTTCCATCTGGGCCATTTTTTTATGGACCTCAAATGTCTGCTGTTTGGGCTTTCATGACTATAACCTTTTTAGGGTTTCTACCATGAAATTTAGGACAGAAAGTTACTGTATCTTGGATGTAGAAACATCTTGGCTTCCAGACTTTCTCACTGTTATTAAGCATCTTTTCACATTTCCAATTTATACCAAATCTTGAGAGACTGTTCCTAAGGTGATCTGATGGTAACTCTTGCTCTTATTTACCATGATTACTCTTTTTTCCCAGATGCCCCTTTAAATCCTTTCTTTTTAATGCATTTTGTCTTGCTTATTTCAGATGTTAAAGGGGTGTGTTTTAGTGTAGTTTTTACTGTATTCTATCATGTTTTTAAAGACATCCAGAAACTCTAGATTTATCAGGGGAGTTCTCATTTGGCAGTTAAATTATTTGTGTCATAAAGTGGATATTATAAAACTCTTTGAGAGGAAGCATGAAACTGAAGTAATGGGACAAAGATCAAAGCCAGCAGCTACACAGTTTTTCGAGTGGAATCCCTGACTGGAAAAAGGGAGTCATCTGATGGCATTTTTTTGTACAACAAATGAAAATTTCTCAAGAGGTTAAGCCTTCTAATAGTTTGGAAGATGTAATAAAAGCTCATTTCAGACTAATACAGTTCCCAGAAATATGTCATATGTATGAAATTTGCCCTTTAGAGCTGGTAATTTTTCACCACCTCAATCTTCTGTCCTGCAACCACACACAGGATCAGTCTTGTTTATTTCAGTGTTTATTCCTAGAAAAACTCTAAGGTAGGGTCTCAGTGATGCTGATTTTTCTCTAACTTTTAAATTCAGATGCTCTGCTCTTTTTTAGCAGAACTTTTGTATTTTATCGGTACTGAAATTGAATATCAAATCCTTTGGTTAACATGGTAGAATATCTGCCTGTGTCTGTATTCCTTTACCAAAATGCTTCTAGATAAATGTAATAAATAACATCCTAGTATATTAGTAGAACTGGTAAAACTTTAGTACGTTTTCACCAAACTGCTTGATGTTTCACTAGGAACTTTTATGAATTCTGATTTGTAATTAAAATTATATTTTGTTCAATTATCTAGAATATCCTTTAACATCCCTACAAACTGATTTTATTTAATTAAAATATGGGGTTTTTGAGAGTTTTAAGTGCAGATCAGAGAATGCTAGATGCAGAAAATAAATGTGGAGAATAGTCAGGAATAGAAAGAGAAATAACAGGAAAAAAAATGATAATGATTAAAGAGTAGTGATGTATCAAATGAAAAAAGTATGAGAATTACGGAATTTCAGTAATTCACTGAATAAAGTGAAATAAATTATTCAAAGTAAGAGCCAGTCAGCAAGATTTATGTGTTTTCTGGGAAACTTCAGAAGTATTTTCCCCCTTACAACTGCAAGTAGTTAGGTATCATGTTTATATAATATGACCTATGGTTTGTGTACTACTTTGCCATTTGCTCACAAGGAAAAGCACCATTCATTAAACAACCAGAAGCATTTTGTTCAGTGTTATGGGCTTTCCTTACATGAGATCCATCACAATAAAGAGGACTGCAATTACTAAGATCTGACAACTACACAGTCCAAATGATAAATATAAAAGCTGTTAACTACTGTTCTAACTACTGTTCTAGTAGACAGTAACCTGCAATAATCTCTAAAATTATAAAGCACTTCAACATATTCATCCTGTATGGTCAGTTCTGAACACATGTGAATTTTCAGACATTTTTAGAGGCCTATCATGAACGTAAATATTACCCAGAAAATGTCTGATACAAATATCAATTTCTTCTTTTGTCAGAGTACAGCAAGGGACGTCTGCTCTGTAAGGGAGAGGATGCAAGGGGCCCAAATATATATACTCAAAAAAATACTTTTCATTCTGAACTGTGAAATCTCCTTAATTGTGCTGCTGTAGGGTGTAGCTGTCAGCTTGGACAGTCTCAACGCCCTTTTCCCTGATATTCAGAAGAAAAGATCCTGTAACTATCAGACACAAAGCCTGTTGTTTATGAAGTTGGCATTAGCTGTTTTCTAACTACCTTGATGCTCATGGGTTTGGTGGGATTTCTGTGTCATTAAATCAATGCTGTATAGCCCTAAGAAAGATGTGACGGGGGCCTGAGACTGAGTCACCATTTCCAGGACCAACTATGTTCAGATACTTGCCAGCCAAGTGACATTTTCAGCACAGACAGGCAGAAGTGAACAGCTGACTGGGCTGTAAGAAAATGATGCTCAGTTAACACTCATTTAGATGAGCTGGGGAGTTCTTGTTTAACACACACAAAATGTCTTACACTACTGCTACTACACAAAATGTCTCAATTAAATAAAATCACTACTACTACACAAAACGTGTTACTGATCCAGTCTTTCCATCAGGATCAGGAACTTCTTTTTCAGGGAAATATCTTACGAGTAGTTCATTCTCAGCGGAAGATTTTCTTCCTTTATTTTCTCAAACCTGGCCTTCGCTGGTCACAACAGTAATTATTTAACTGATCTGAAGAATTTTTTCCTCATCTGTCTTGCCTGGAGAAAAAGAATGTCATGTGTTTCCTGTGATTGCCTTTGTTAATCCAAACCTCAAAAACCAAAGTATTTCCAGGAAAATGAATGATCCAGTTTCCCTTTCGGGATTATTTCCTTCCTGAAAAGTCAATCTCCTGGTTCATGAAGACCACCCCAGCCCCAGCCTGGACTTCTTGCTCTTGGCAAGTCTTTGCTCAGGGCTTAGAGTCAGGCAAAGTTACCAGCCCTTGCTGCTGCTCTTACTGCATAAGACTGAATTTAAGGTATTCCTTGCCAACCATACATTTTTCTTTAAGACAGAAAGATAAGCATCTTATCCTGATGCTGTCATCCTTTTCTTTATTTCTTTTTTTACTCAATACAATAGATAGGTAGCTGAAAATATACTGCTACTTCAGTGAAATACAAAAGGCTATTTTATTTGGTTACAGATTTGGGGGTTTTTTTGCATGTTTGGAAATAGGCCTAACTAGAGAAATGTGTGAAGTCTGCCATTAGACAGTCCTGTAATGTAGTTACCAAAGAATACAGGGAAAGGTGGAAAAGAAACTTAATTTTTGTCCTGGAATATGAAAAATACAGACTTGCAAATCAGTTTCTCAAATTTGAAAGATTACTCTGCTTCTATTCTTCTAAAAGAGGTAAGGGAACTTACTTTATTTTATATTTTTAAAACATCAGCAGAAGTTAGTTTTCCATATGAGAACTAATTCTGGAACTGAGCTATTATACTTAGGTTTGAGGATATCAGTGGCAGAAGTTAACCTGAGGTTTTACCCAATAATGTACATTATGTTTCATTCCAATAACCACTGTATCAGCTGCTGCTGCTAACACAAGGAAGAGAAAATTTAGAGATGTTGATTTATGCAACTGCTGATTATGCAACTTTGGATAACAAAAAATAATTACAGATAATGCAACAGTTTTTGTTTTTATAGAATGGTATACAAAAATAGTAAAGCTGAATTAATTTCTACAATACCCCAAGAGAACAGTAGCTTCCAAAGAAAAGCTAAGAGGAAAATAAGTAGTTTTGTAGGAACAAGTTATTTTCACCTTAATTGTCTACTGAAACCAGATTGAGCATCTTTACAGAGCCATTAGCATATTTTCCACTCTATTTTTATCCAGAAGACTCTGTTCCTCTCTAGGCTCAGACTTAAGTGTTTTGCTTTTGAATAATTTTATAGTCGTGGTCGATTGCTCCAGTGGCGTGGCCCACATGCTTTAATCACTATAATAGATTCCAGATTGATAAGGAATAATTTTATTCTGCTCTGTAATTCCATTACTCTTCATTTGCTGAGATCTGTAGAATTGTGCATGTGGAAAAAAATGCAAGTTATCTTGAAAAAGAATGATGAAAAAGTAGTTCCAAATTTGAAAGTATTACAAATGTCATTAAAATTTTCTTTTTGAGCCCCCCAATATGTTTATTTAAGATTGCCTTTGGTTAGGTTATTTTAGCAGAAGAAAGTATCTTATTAAAATTGATTTCATATCATAATTTACTTTAGTCATTTGGCGTCTAAATTATGTAATTTACTTGATAGAATGTGGTGCTTTATTTGAGAAAATACCTGTCGATATATCCATTATTTAAATGTTACAAAATGTTATACACATTAGGTTTATTTATCAACAACAAAACTGCCTGTATCAAGAGTAAAGTTCTTGATTCCTTGCACCAGATTGGAAAACAACTTGAAAATGCTGATTATCCTAAAGCTACCTTTTTTGACACCCTGAAAACTCATTTCATTATCACCACCTGCCATTGCTTTTATAGATTCATATGTGAAGATGAAAATTGTAACCAGTGAATCTTCCCATATTTTAATGAAAAAATAACTATCAAAATTATGCACTACCAAAGGAAAAAAAAATTAATCAGGGTCTCTTTCTGGCATGCCCAGGTTCTTCTGACTACAAAAAAAAAAGCAGTATCCATTCAGGACCAGGCTCGATCTTGCTGGTATTTTGCTTCATTCTGCCTGAAACAACATGACAGCAATAAAATGGATGAGAGAAACTTGTACAAAAAGCAACTCAAACTCCTTTGACTGCTATAGGTGAGGCTGTATTGAACCCCAAAGCTGTGGGTAGAGTTCAGGCTGTTGAACCAAAAATCTTTCAGGCTAAACTTTCCAGAATCATGGATTACCAAAGAATTACATTTTTCTATGCTTGGAATTTGCAGCTTGTTATGCATTGGTGTCATTAATACAGATACTGTATTAAAACTTTAATTTATATATATATATATAGATAATACTTACATAAAAAGCTGTCATAAAACAGGTGATACAGCCACCTGTAAGTCGTAGAGCCCGCTAAACTCTCATACTTTATCAACTGGCAGAATTTTGATAACAAAAATCTGAAATGACCTGGCTGGGCTGCCTTGCTTATGTCTCCTTTGAGGCAATCAATTGAATTTTTCTAAACAATCCATCCTCCACTGTATCCATTTGCCCCATCACAAATGAATGGATAAAGAATTATGTCACATCTCCATTTACTGACAGACTTTTGTCGTTGAGACCCTTTCTACTTTCCTAATGATGTATGTACTGTGCATACATACGATATAATGCTGGAAACATATGCATAAAAACTATCACACATTCAGATTAATTAACAGCTAATTAACAGCCCTTCTGGCCTTTGCAGAATACCGTGCCAAATTCAAGAAATAATTTGAATAGGTAATTATGAATGCTATTTTAAAATAATGAGTCGAAGCATCTACAAGATTTTACCTTGACAAAAATGTGATTGCTAAAATTGCCACTTACTAATACATTCTTGGGAGGAACAGCATTTAGAAAGAAAAAAGCATAGTCCCATTGTCCACAAAATCTCATTGGAAATAAGAAACAAATTTGGAGGATTTCCAAAGAAAGGATCATTAAATGGAAGAGCGAAAAAAGTAATTTCTTGGAAATCTTTTTAAATGGATGAAAGCATGCAACATCCAATGTCATTTGCCAGGCACTGGACTTTGCACCATGCTGGCAGTGATTGTCTCACCACAATGCACTTGTAAGATTGGGGATACGAAGTCACTGTCATGCACAATTCAATGTTATAACACTTTAGATTTGATTTCTACAGCAGCCTTGAAAACATTGTTACTGACAAAACCAAATGTATTCTTTCATAGTCTGGCTTTTCAATCTGCTTTTTATTCACTCATGCCCATAAATCACCACTTTCTGTTTATATTATAAGGTTACGCTAACATCCTTAATCTAACAGTATTTGAAGCAAACCATTTATGAAAATGAATGGTTTGCATACATAGTATGCAGATGTCTGAAGTACCCAGAGGGTGGTTAAAATGCAGTGTTATTGTGTACAGTACAAAGGTATTAATCAGTTTCATGTTTTTGTTGCCTTTTAACAAAAGCCATAGGCGATTGCAGCTGCAGAGTTGCTGGGTCTTGAGATGACCTCTAGGGGTCACCTGATACTTTCCTTTATAAAGCACGGAGTTTAAATAATTATTTCCAAAAAACCCCAAAGATATTAAGACTTCTTGAATGGATTTTCACTTTAAACTAGTGACGGCACACTCTGGTTTGTATACAAACTCTTATTTGTTCAAATCTTATACAGTCTTTGCTAATGTGCAACCTAAATTTTGCCCTCTGCATGTTAAATTAGTTCCTCAGTCTTCTTTGATTAATCAAAAAATATGGCCTACTTTATGGCATGCCTTTAATTATTCGTAGACAGCTCTTGTTATGTCATTTTCCTTCGGATGGCACTTGCTTAGCTGTATAATCCCACATAGATCTTGTTTTCCAAACACCTCTGTTCAGCTCCAGTCTACTCAGCTTGCTTGGCCAGAGCACATCCTTTTAAATACTGTGTCCCTTGACAATTCTCTGATCTTTAATCACTGTCGAGTACTGCACAGCCATCTTGCTCAGTGTTTGCGTTGTGCTTTTCCAGAGTGAATGAAAAATAACATCTGAGCCTAAAGGGAACCCTATGAACGAGGACGAGTCAGAGGCCAATGTACGGGGAAAATTAAGGGTGATGTTAAGAGGGGCAGCTGCCAGGGGTGTTCTTTGGACCCTGACATCTGGCCTGGCTGTGTTCCTTATTTCAGTGTCCCATGTCCCGAAAAGATGAAATAAGGCTTCTTTCTGTTGTTTCAAAGCCTGTTTATTTTTCGTTTTTATCAAAGTGTCAGAGACACAGACTGTGCTGTGACCTCCAGGAACACGAGGGCAGAATGGCAATGGCTACCCAAAGCAGGTAGCTTTTATATCTGTTATCAACCAGTTAGAAAACTTTACATATCTTATTTTGTTCCCAAAACCAGTAAATATCAACCTTATTGACATGTCTCCTCTACACTAAATTCTATCTACCAATTAACAAGTCACAGGAACTCATGTCAGAGAAAAAAAGGAAGAGAAGGAGAAGAAAGAAGATGAAGGAGAAGAAGCCGACACCCTAGAATCTCCATGTTGGCTCCATATAATATATATAGCAAAACCTAAAAACTACAACTCCACACTCTGTGGTGCACTAAACAACCATCTCCTCATTTCTTTGGTGCTCGCAGCTCACCCAGAAGTGGGGGTAAATGCTCCCACAAACTTGGTTCGCAGGCCAAGCCTTTTTTGAGGAGCTCTGAGGGTAAAACAAACACCCAGAGGAGCAGGAAAAGTTCCCAGGCTTTTCCTAGACTCCGACAGGCAGCAGTTATGAGAGTCCTGAAATACTCACCCGTGGCTTACCCCGGTCAGTCAGGTGTGACTAGAGAACAGCAAGAGCTGGTGTTGTTCTGCTGAGGCCAGGAGGAGTGTGTGTGCTATCACCCTTCTTGCATACAAGTGTTCCAGGGATGGGAGACAGCTTCCTTCCTCCTTGCCATAAATTGTCTTACAGGATGACATTCCAGTATCTTCATACAGAAAAATAACACATTTCTCTCTTTTGTAGCCATGTGAAATATTAACATAGGATGAATTTATATTTGATCCTGTGGAGAGAACTAAAGGTCATTGTACCTTTGCTTTGCATTTGTTATGTAGCAATACCTTCTGGCCATAGGCCATAAAAGATAGGAATTTTCTGAATCATTAATGTGGTTTTGTATTTATAAAATATATGCGTTTTCTTTGATTAATTACTAAAATTTTAATACATTTTTTCTTAAAATGGTAAAAACAAAGATTTTTCCATTCAGTGACTATTCTGTAACTTTAAAATGTCTTTTAACTGATTCATGTCCAGAAACTGAAATCAGAAAATATTTAATGGAGAAAATATTCTGGAAATGCTTTCAGAACATAGTCTGGATGTATAATATGTCCATATTTCTTGGTCATAGACAGACATTTGTTTTAAATTTTCAGGCAAAAACAAAAGAGTAGCATTACATTTTAAACTATTCAATTCATTTTCATGTGGGATCAGTATTCATAGATATATTTTATAGTAGTTTGTAGTCTACTGATTCCTCTGATTCACTATGGTGTGTGTTCAGAAGGAATCTTCAGAAAGACCTTAAGGGATTCTACCCTTCCAGGAAAACAGAAATCTTACTTATCGATCCTATGAGAAAATCATTGATTTGGAAAGATAGTCAAGATTTTTTTTTTTTAAAGAAGTTATTAACATGGGATATTTAATTTTGTTTTACTTATTCAAAACATATTTGAGGAAGAAATATTTTGACTAGACTTCCAAATGAAAATTCAATGGTTTTAATGGAACATGTTAATTATGAAGAAACTACAGCTATCAATAAAGTAAGCCACCTAGTAAAGATGCTGTGTACATTTTGATTCTCTTCAAACATTTTCTGATCCCTCTACTTTATAATCCATCAATCTGCTAGTAATATCTTGAGAAATTTTACATTGAAGAGTCTTAGAAATAGACTGTTTGTGTCTGATGTTATGACCACCATTACAATGCAGTAACAATTTGCAGCATGGCCTTTGACACCAATAGCAGAATTCAGTATTTAGATTTTTTAAAAACATGTATATGCATCTTACAGGGACATTAAATAGACATTTGAAGTAATATATTTAGTGTTTGTATACAATCTGCATGCATATGCACGCATTTCTAAAGTCAAGTAAAGTTTTCCTTCTGATCATCTCATGGTATTTTTGGACTAGCTATACCATCCAGCTCAAAATTAATTTTCTCAAGTAGCCTTCTCTCTCTAACTCTCTGGGAAGCATTTATTCCTTCCTCTTTGACTTCCAAGCTTTAAAAATAGTACATTTTTGGGAAAAATAATATAACAGAACTACTTCTATGATTTTATGCTTTCGTTTTCTAGATAAAAACCACCAAGTGGTTGAGCCAGGTGTCTCCTTATTTCACTTCAATATTCCATTATTGTTTTCCTTCTCCCAGTAAATACATGCGCATTAACATTCACATACATCCCCTTCATGGGTCCATGGTTAATTATCTGATTACTAGGAAACAAATATTCTGTTCTATAATTCTGAGGTAATATTCTACTTTATACATTTTTTAATCAGGATTAAGAGCAGATTTTCACTCTTTTTCATTGCTTTCCTTTCTGATCACACATTAGATTATATCTGTTCATTCAACTCTTTATTTTCTTTTCTAATTAGTCAAAGATAGAATAACCATTGTGGTCACAAGAATAAAATGAATCCGTGTACTTTTCCTAGATTTCTTCCATTAACCTACTTGAAGCCAGATTATACTTTATATTCATATCAATATTCCATATAGATATTAAAGACACTTCAAACTAGATTCTATAGTTTTCCAGAAATTATTTCTATATGTTTTTCTTTTGCATCAATTCAGGTTGCAATGTGGTTCTTTTAGGGAAATTTAGAAAAAAACTTGAAAGCATGAAGCCTGTACTATCTCGGGAGCTCTTTGTGCTGTCTTTTGCTCTCAGAGAAACTGACTTTACAAATATTCCAAGTTTATAAGCACATTCCATGTTTATAAGCACCACCAGCATTGGTAATTGACCAGATCATTTCTTGGCACTCGTTCAAAGGCAGGTTAAGGGGATTTGTACTTACTCCATTCCTTTGGCACCCAAATATTTGTTAGTTCTCAGCAAGCAAGCACCAGGTGTTGTGTGAGTCTCTATGGACAAGACCTCTCTCTTTGTACGTTCATTTGATCTTCACATATTAAATTTCTTTGATTAACGCTTTATTTCTTTACAGACCTATGAGATTGTCTGGGGCGGGGGGGGGTGGGAAGGGCATAATCTATGTTTGCCATTGAGAATTTCTCCTTAAACCCCAGCACACCATAGCACCAGCACTTGCAGAGAATCCAGTGGTTCCAGAAGATAGCTCCTGTTATCTCTTTGGGTCCTACAATAACTGCATGCCCACACAACTTTATTTGGAACCTACTCTTGCCAAAGGGACTATATAGCGCAAATTTATCAGCTTCTCTGAAATTCTCTCCTACACTGGACAATTTTAAGAATAAAATACAAAATGAGTTATGAATTATTTTGAAATATGGGCATTTCAGCTCCTTATTCTGAGACTGGAATGAAAATAAACATATAAATACAACTGTGGTTGTGTATGATAGCTAGATTTCTTTCTAGTCTTTAACTTTTTTCTCTAGAATATTTAAGCTGTCAAAAGTGCGTATGCTATACACCAAGATCTCATTGTCTGAGTGCTGACCCAGAGCTGAAAATAAAGCCAGCTTGCAGTACTGGTTTAAATTCCCCATGAGATTTCCCTGCTTAAAACATCATTCTGTTAGTTTTCTGTGTTCAGAAAATGACAACTTCCTTTTTCTTCCTCACTTTAAAATTAAGTCCCTGCTTCTTACCTGAGCCAACACAGCTGTTCCATCTATCGTCAGTTAGTGTATTCCGTTTGTCCTGATTTGCTACAGCACTGGTGCAAGTGTTACAGTCTCTGTCGAGTTATATATCATGAGCATTACATAAGCAGATTTTACCAAGTGCAGTACTTACTTTCATTGAGTGCTGGACTTCCAGGACTGTGCATAGTCACAAACTTCTGGGATTCTTGTTTGCAACTCTCCCTCTCCACGTGTCCTTTCTCACCTGTATATTCCCACCTATAGGGACCTATATATAACAGCTATAAGGACATTTTGGCAAGTATAATTTACTAGTAAAATTTTGAAATATGCTTTCTGTTTATCTCTTAGATTCACATTATGATTTTGCTTGCTCAGTAAACATATGTAAACAATTACTCAATATTTAATTATTATCATGTTTATGTGTACTTCTAATAACCTATGGTATAAAGTCAATCTGCTCAGTCACTATTCAGGCAATTCAAAATCAACATGGCTCTGAAAAAAGATTATAAAAGAGTCCAGTTAAATATTTTCAGTCATTTTATCTTGCTTTTTAATGAAGATCACTTCTCTACTTGAAAACATGATTTAATTTTATCTTGCTTTAACTTTCTAGATCCCTTGATAGATTATAAACTAGTAAGGGTATGGATATCAGCAAAGTTCAAATTAGCAAAATCTTATCTCTAAGAAAAAAGAGTCAAATTATTATAACACAGACCTTTACAGCACTGGTGAAAGAAAAAATGAGCACAAACTTTTGGAGAAATTCTTTGAAGAATCAGGATATAGTATTTTTACATTTTACTAAGAAGCAACTGTTTCAACTTTTTTTCAGAAATAGATTTCATTGCTAAAGACATTAATTTTCTAAACCTCCAGTATGAAGCTAATTACGTGTTTATTAACAATGAGTTTTAAGCAGAAAACAGATTTCCTCCCTACGTTTCAACAGATTTCACGTTCTGTGAAAATATATGTAACATTGCTTGTCAGTAGAAAAAATAAATTTTAGGGTCATTTTGTTAAAAATCTAGGTCTATTTTGAATTACTCATCAATTGCAGTGTGGTGATACTTATGGATTAAGCCTGAGAAATCTGGGATGTAATTAACTCTATGCATGTGGTAACCGGTTTCTTTATTTAAAACAGTCTTTTATGCTATAGATTAGGGTGATCTTTTTCCAGATATATTCCAACCATCCCATTTCTGTACTCTCATTTGCAGAACACATTTCTGCTATTTTCATGCGCAGGGGACTCAGGTCTAGAACCTATGCTGCCCACAGGTGGTTTCCACAACAGTGAGGAATTCCCCAGAGTACCTGATTTTAAGGCATATCTGGATACCAGATGAGTGTAAGAAAGCAGATCCTGTTCTAGCCATTCTCTAGTGATGGAGACTTCCTCACCATAGAGCCCTACTGGTCAGATAAATTTCATTCAGACACTTACAATAATGGAGGTCCTTTCCCATGAGACTGGTTAGCAAGTAGTGCTCCTCATCTGATATTGCTGAAGACATGTGAGTTGAACCATGGCTGCTCAGCCTGAGCCACTCGCAGGGCAGGAGAATGGTGTTTGCTGTTCTCCAGCTTTTAGCACTCAGGAGTTTCCCTCTAGCATCACATCAGCTAAGAGAACAGGTCCACAAATCAGCCACAATGGATGAAGCTTGCAGGAATATGTAATGGCACCCAAAAAAAAATCCGAAGCCATTCACAAAACCAAACAATTTGACAGGATGGTCCCATTGCTGTAAAGGAGAAAGCAAGCTGCCTAATTCCTTACAAGAAGAATCATGGCCACCACAGCAGCTCCTCATAGTGATCTACAGATCTACAGATAAATGAAGCCCCGAGCCAAGCTTTGATCACTGTTACCAGCACATCGGCATTGTTTGCTGATCAGTTCAAGGAAAATCACAGGGAATTTTTAAGAAAAGAAAATTGTATTTGTGATCAGATCCACTCATATCACTGACAAACTTTAGCCGCAACATACACATCTAAGATTTTGAAGCTTAAAGAAATATTCACTAAACCTCTTTGAATGGATCCCTGTCTCTTCTACCTAGATCCCCATTAAAATAAGTTCTTGCTCTGCCTTCATGAAAAGGCAGTCATCACACTTGTTGAAACACAGAATGGTCCACACGGCCCTCAAGCTAGGACTGCAGTCTGTCCACAATCTCTGCTTCTCACACTCCATCTCTGTCCGACCTGTAACACCCACAAGAACATTAACTGAAGAACTGGCCTGTTCCTAGCTATGAGAGAGGCAATTTTTTTCCCTTATAGTAACAGATCTCCCTTACAGAACAGACTGAGACGTATCCTAATGTACATTCCTGCTATGACAGAGGTCTCTCGCTTCATTTATTTTCATCTTTACTTATCTGGCCCTGTCAGGATGCTGAGCAGACAACCTTCTCTTCAGCTCAATCACACGAGCAGGGCGAGAGCACCAGGTACAACTGTCCGGGCTGGTGACAGTGTGCAGGTGCAGACATGGCTCACTCACCAGTGACACAGCCATGGCATCTGCTCACCTGTAGGTGGTCAGACCTTAGAGAAAGTGCTGCTGGCTGAAAGGGAATCCAGGCAAAAAGAAGGCCAGAGTGACTGAATGGGAGATGTACCTAGTGGTGGAATCACGCAGATCTTCCCTGTCAAAACATAACAAAATCTGGGTTCATGTTTGCCTCTTCACTAAATATCTAAATGTCTAAAATTGCCCTTTCTTTCACCATCTTTCTAGAAACCATCATCCTTTCCTAGGACTTGCTAGGTGTTACACACTTTTTGCTTTCATGGGGAGCTGCTACAGTCTGGAATACGTTACAATCAATGAAAGTAATGAAGTTTATTATGGCAGGTATAGAAAACGGCTGGCACATCTACTATGCTCTGCCATCATCACACTGGCCTCATGCTGACAGCCTTAACTGGTTCCTCCTCTGGCTTAGCAATTCCATTTAATTATTGCTCCTAACTCAGGAAGTTGTTAATGGATCACATCTCATCTATACTAAAGATCTGATTTCAATTTGAGAATGCAGTTCACAAAATCCAGGACAAAGTAAGTTGGAATTGTGCTAAAAGTCTTGTTAGTTGCAGGGATAGAGATGTGGAGACCCAAGGTATTGGAATATTATAGGCAAATCCATAAACATCATTCAACATTTTAAGGAAGTGCTGCCAAAGCATCTGCTTTGAAAAGACCTGTTCATGTCAGAACAAAAGTGACACTGACAATTTAGATGTAAAAATTTAAACTGCATTGACATGTTTTGAAAATATCAAAAAGAAATGTTTTGAAATGGACATTTTCATATTTACAGCCTCAGTCTCTGGAATTCTGTTCAGGAAATGTTGCAAAATGTTTATGTTTTCTCCTGATTCAAGATGAAACTAAACTTTTGTACTCTGTTCAGTCCTTCTCCAGATGGGCTACATCAAATCTATATAAACACCAGACTGTGTCTGTAAGATTTTATTGAAACAATGGAGCCCTGCGAAGAAGCAGAGAGTGTTCAGTTAAAGTCAAAATCACTTTCCAAATCATACCCCAAAATGTGCTTTTAAACTAATGCCTAGGGTTCCCTAACATGATTTTGGCAGGAGTAATTAGCTGAAATCAGTTACGATATAGAAAACTGTATCTCTAGGAGTTGTCATTACTACTTCAAGCATTCCTCTCAACCCTTAAATAATCAGCAGTTGTGATCTTAGTGATTCATAGGCGAACATTGCAGCCTTTACTCACACACGTACCAGTGCATTCAAAGTCAACACTATCTCGTGGTTGAGTCAGTCCAGCCAACCCATTACACGTCGCTGAGCTCGTGGCTATGCACGTTATCAACACTGTTTGTAACCAAGAGAGCCATTCGTGAATATGATCGTTTACTCCTTGAAAGATTTGCTTTTGAAAAAATGCAGCTTAGCACTAGTTTGAGACCTAATTAATGGTCTGAGGGACATATACACAGAGCCTCAAACACTATTTATTTTGGTGCTTGAAGCCATCTATGCTTCAAGTCCTACATAAGCAGATGCAGTTGAACATGCCAGACGAAAGGGCTAGTGAATTAGGTTTCTACATTTAATCAGTGAGGTCACTGAGAAGTCTGACTGTGAACTTGTATGCCTGGAAAGTTTCCCTTGCTGGTGTGCTGGATCTACAGCTACTACATCATTTATCCATGCTCTTCCTCTTGCAGAGGCTGAAAGTGACACTGAATTTCAGCACTGTGACTTGTCTGTGTAAAGCTGTGGTGCCCAAGAGAAACACTTAGTTTTTCTTCCACTTGTTTATCAAGGATTTTATTTCATGGAAGACAGAAAGCCTCCAAAGGCAGAATTGGGGCCTGGGGCACCTGCCTGGCTGATGTCTCAGATAGATCTGCAAGGAGTGGGCTGGAGAAATGCAGCAGGCGTTACTAACCACATCCTCCCCATCACTTCACCTGCTGTAACTGAGTAAAATTTTTTGACCTGGTAAAATGTTTCTTCCAGTCTCCACCGGCTGAGCTTGTCAGATAATGTGCTCAGCCATCAAGTGTGTAACTTCCTCAGGGAAGCAGAGTAAGAGATAAGAGCCGCCGTGGGGGACTGAAAGTGCAACTCTGTCCTCTGACATTTTGTAAAGTTAAATTATAGGGGCGTTATCTTTTGTATTTTATTTCATTTATAGGACAGCGCTGGTGCTGCTTAATGGGATGCAGTTACCGAAGTAAACAGTCCCGTGGGATGCTTATTTGTTCGTATTAACACAGGAATTCGAGCTCGGATGAGATTTATTTAGACACTCGTGTTAAAA